>RXON01003204.1:0-118081 GCA_009667805.1 Leptobrachium leishanense
GTGGCTGGTGTAAACGCTGGTAAGCCAGGAACGTATTTTGGAAAGCAATAGGGTATAGGCGAAAACAGAGTCGAGTAACAAGCCGGGTCAAGGGGTATAGAGGTACACAAGTCGAGAGGAATAGCCAGGTCATACACAGTAAGTCAAATAGAGAGAAATAAACGAGCACTTAAGGGTCAGACAGGCAAAACCACGAAAGGGCACTGAGGAATGGGAAAAGCAAGTTTAAATCTGGTGCCTTGCCTGCTGATTGGTGACGTTGCGCCGCCGGGAGGGCTAAATCCGGAACTGCCGGCGGCGCGCGCGCCTACTGCGCGCACACACAGGACCCGAAGAGGGACGCCGACCCCGGAGCCGGGAAGGGGGACGCCGGGTCGGCGGCCTGGTGGGACGCCGGGTCGGCGGCCTGGCGGGACGCCGGGTCGGCGGCGCCCGCTGAGCCCTGACAGCACCCCCGCCTCGAGGAACGCCCACCGGGCGGCTAGGAGCCGGGCGATCGGGAAAACGACGATGAAAGGCGGAGACCAATCGAGGAGCATGAACGTCACGTGACGAAACCCATGTGCGATCCGCGGGGCCATAGCCAGTCCAATGAACCAAATACTGCAACCGATTGCGGACATAACGGGAATCCAAAATGGACTCAATTTCATACTCGGGAGTCCCATCAACCACCACAGGGGGAGGAGGAGAGTCAGGGCGAGTAAAACGGTTGCAGGAGAGCGGCTTCAATAAAGAGACATGAAAGGAGTTCGGAATACGCAAAGAGACGGGCAATTGTAGTGCGTATACGACGGGATTGATACATCGGAGTATTCTATATGGACCGATAAAACGAGGCGCGAATTTCATAGATGGAACCTTTAGACGAATGTGGCGTGTGCTGAGCCAAACCCTGTCACCCACATGGCACACTGGTGGAGGTCTGCGCCTCCGATCAGCCGCCCGCTTCTGGCTCAAAGAAGCGGATTCTAGATTCAACCTAGTCCTCTCCCAAATAACCCGGAGCTTATCTAGGTGTTCCTCCAGGGCAGGAATGTTCTGGGGGGAGAACGAGGATGGAAAAATAGTGGGATGCATACCCGTGACTATTTCGAAAGGAGAAAATTTTGTCGACTGTGATGTGGCGTTGTTATACGCAAATTCTGCCCATGGTAACAGAGTAACCCAATCATCCTGTGCGTCAGAAATAAAACACCTTAAATAAGTTTCAAGCGTTTGGTTGGTTCTTTCGGCTAAACCGTTCGTTTGCGGGTGATACGCGGACGAAAAGGACAGTTGAACGCCCAACTGGTGACAGAAGCCTCTCCAGAACTTAGAGATAAACTGAGAACCCCGATCCGAGACGAGAACATTAGGGACACCATGTAGTCTGAATATTTCTTTGGTGAAAATCTGTACTAGCTCGCTGGAGGAGGGGAGCTTCTTTAACGGAATAAAATGTGCCATTTTAGAGAAGCGATCGACAACCACAAAAATCACAGTATGACCAAGTGAAGGAGTTAGTTCCACTAGGAAGTCCATAGCTAAATGAGACCAAGGGCGCTCAGGGATCGGTAGGGGTTGGAGGAGGCCAGCAGGACAAAGGCGGGAGGATTTGGAACGGGTACAAACAAAACAGGTGGATACGTAATCTTTTACATCCTTAGTAAGTGTCGGCCACCAAAGGTGTCGTTTAATCAAGTCAAGAGTTTTATTTACCCCAAAATGTCCAGCGAATTTGGATTCGTGAAAGAGCTGTAATGCAGTGGGTACCTCTACAGCAGGAACGAATAGCTTATTCTGTGGTTTAGACGGGGGAGCCAGAGCCTGTTTAGAGAGTAAGAGGTTCCAGAAAGGAGACTCGACTCGTGTACTCAGAGAGGCTAAAATTTTCCTTTCGGGAACTATGGACACAGGTACAGACACTGGAGTTGCTAGGGGTTCATATTGTCTGGAGAGTGCGTCGGCCTTAACATTTTTAGACCCGGGTCTGTACGTAATGAGGAAGTCAAATCTGGTGAGAAAAAGGGCCCATCGTGCTTGTCTAGGGTTCAACCTTTTAGCCTCGGACAGGTATATCAAATTTTTGTGGTCAGTGAGAATGGAAAACGGACATGTGGAGCCCTCCAAGAGATGGCGCCATTCTTTTAAGGCCAAAATAATGGCTAACAATTCCCTGTCCCCAATGTCATAACGGGCCTCGGTAGGGGACAATTTCCTAGAATAAAAACCACAGGGTTGCATGGGCTTGTCATCGGCTGGACGTTGTGACAAGACGGCTCCTACCCCGGTTTCTGATGCGTCAACCTCTAAAACGAAGGGTCTATTGGGATCAGGGTGGTGTAGAATGGGAGCAGTGGAAAAGGCCTCCTTTAACCGTTCGAAAGCCTCCAGGGCACTGGAGGACCAATTCTGAGTGTCACCTCCCTTTCTCGTCAATGCTGTAATGGGTGCCATAATGGATGAAAAGCCCTTGATAAACCGTCTATAGTAATTAGAGAAGCCAATAAACCTTTGAATGGCCTTGAGGCCCTTGGGAAGAGGCCAGTGACTGATGGCCTCCAGTTTCTTGGGATCCATCATGAAACCAGAGGAGGATATAACATAACCCAAAAACTGTACCTGTTGGACATCGAATAGGCATTTTTCTAGCTTACAGTAGAGGCCGTTGGCCAAGAGCTTAGATAAGACGAGTCGTACATGTATGTGGTGGGTGTTCAGATCAGGGGAATGTATTAACACATCATCAAGGTAAACCACGACAAAACAAGGGGTGTATTCTCGTAACACATCATTAATAAATGCCTGAAACACTGCTGGAGCGTTACATAAACCGAAGGGCATAACCAAGTACTCGTAATGCCCTAACCTGGTGTTAAATGCAGTCTTCCACTCATCCCCGTGTTTGATTCTTATTAAATTGTACGCTCCTCTGAGATACAGTTTCGAAAAGATTTTGGAATGTTTCAGGCGGTCAAACAGCTCGGGGATGAGTGGAATGGGGTAGGCATTTTTTACGGTGATCTTGTTCAACCCTCGAAAATCGATACAGGGTCTAAGATCACCCTCCTTCTTCTGTACAAAGAAAAACCCTGCCCCAGCGGGAGAGGAGGAAGGACGAATAAACCCTTTTTTAAGGGAATCTTTAATGTACTCCTCCAAAACCTTATGTTCCTTCACGGACAAAGGATAGACAGCCCCTTTGGGGGGCATGGTACCAGGAAGAAGGTCGATGGCACAATCGTAAGAACGATGGGGGGGTAATCTATCGGCCTCTCTTTTGTCAAACACAGGTGCCAAGTCCGAGTAGGGGACAGGAATAGAAGTCGTCAGAGGAGGGGCCGTAGGCAAATTCAAGACATTAATGGATAGTGGAATCTCTATACAAGAAGCCATACAATCATTATCCCACTTCGCGATCTGACGAGCTCGCCAGTCAATAACAGGGTTATGGCGGGTTAACCAGGGGTAACCCAGTACGATAGGATAGGAAGGGGACGAAATAGCATGGAAGAACATACTTTCTTTATGACACAGTCCTATCCCAACAGTAATATTGCGAGATTCAAACAAAACAAAAGGGGTTTCGAGAGGTCTGCCATCGATGGCCTGTACAAGTAATGGGGTTTCTTTTTCAACCAGGGGTATGGCATGTTTGCGAGCAAAATTTATGTCAATAAAGTTATCGGCAGCACCAGAGTCCACTAAGGCATAGAGTTGTACCGGGTTACGGGAACTCTCCCAGGATAGAGTAACCGGAACCCGGAGTCTATTTTCCAGTTTGGGGGACGAAGGAAAAGCGCCTAAGAGCTGTCCCCTAGAGGCACTTAGGCATGAGAGTTTCCCGATGGACCCTGGGGGCGTTTGGAACAGCCCTTAAGGAAATGACCCCCCAAACCACAGTACAGGCATCATGGGCGTCCACAGCATAGGGCAAGGGGGGGCACTCGCCCCCCCCCCTGGATCAGCAGGCTTAAATTCTGATAATTTATTCACTTCACGCTGCAGTTCCTGGGCTCTCCACTAGGCTGCACCAGCGTCACATCCCCAGTCCACCTCCAATCCACCACGTGCTCTCCCTCACTTTGCATGCTGGGAGAGGCAGGGCTGAGATGCAGCTGCTACTATGGGCCACAGGAAAAAAGGTAATGATTGTCAAATAAATACTTTTTTATTAAGCTTGATGCCAGTGTCTTTATTTATGAGAGTTTACAGAGTTTACAATCTAAGAGTAGAGGGGACCCTGCTAAGAGGAGAAAGATTGTAAGCTCTGGAGCAGGATCCCCTCTTAGATTGTAAGCTCTGGAGCAGTGTCCTAATAGGGGATCCTCCTGCTCCAGGGCCTACAATCTAAGAAATATTGTAAGCTCTGGAGCAGTGTCCTTTCTCTTAGATTGTAAACTCTTGAGCAGGGTCCCCTCTCCTCTTAGGACCCTGCCCCAGGGCTTACAATCTAAGCAGAGAGGGGACCCTGCTCCAGAGCTTACAATCTAAGCAGAGAGGGGACCCTGCTCCAGAGCTTACAATCTAAGAGGAGAGGGGACCCTGCTCCAGAGCTTACAATCTAAGCAGAGAGGGGACCCTGCTCCAGAGCTTACAATCTAAGAGGAGAGGTGACCCTGCCCCAGAGCTTACAATCTAAGAGGAGAGGGGACCCTGCCCCAGAGCTTACAATCTAAGAGGAGAGGGGACCCTGCTCCAGAGCTTACAATCTAAGAGGAGAGGGGACCCTGCTCCAGAGCTTACAATCTAAGAGGAGAGGGGACCCTGCTTCAGAGCTTACAATCTAAGAGGAGAGGGGACCCTGCCCCAGAGCTTACAATCTAAGAGGAGAGGGGACCCTGCCCCAGAGCTTACAATCTAAGAGGAGAGGGGACCCTGCCCCAGAGTTTACAATCTAAGAGGAGAGGGGACCCTGCTCCAGAGCTTACAATCTAAGAGGAGAGAGGACCCTGCTCCAGAGCTTACAATCTAAGAGGAGAGGGGACCCTGCCCCAGAGCTTACAATCTAAGAGGAGAGGGGACCCTGCTCCAGAGCTTACAATCTAAGAGGAGAGGGGACCCTGCCCCAGAGTTTACAATCTAAGAGGAGAGGGGACCCTGCCCCAGAGCTTACAATCTAAGAGGAGAGGGGACCCTGCCCCAGAGTTTACAATCTAAGAGGAGAGGGGACCCTGCCCCAGAGCTTACAATCTAAGAGGAGAGGGGACCCTGCTCCAGAGCTTACAATCTAAGAGGAGAGGGGACCCTGCCCCAGAGCTTACAATCTAAGAGGAGAGGGGACCCTGCTCCAGAGCTTACAATCTAAGAGGAGAGGGGACCCTGCTCCAGAGCTTACAATCTAAGAGAGGCTTGAGGAGAGGAGGTGTGTATGTGTGCATGCAGGGAAGGTGACTGTGTATAAATTTATGTGTGTGTGTGTATATATATATATCAGTATGTGTGTGTGTGTGTGTTGGTAAGGGGGGCTGGTGTGTGTCACTATCTGTGTGGGGGGGGGTCATGGTTTGTGTATACAGAGATGGCCTTAAACACTTCCCTTAGTGCCTTGATCCTGGGTGTGTGACTAGTGCGGTGCATTGAATGGCATTAACAGACTAGAAAATGCAACACTCTGATCAGACGCTTACACCTTTATTCTTCTATTAGACTTGCTTCATGTTTCGCAGCCTTTGTATTAATACGCTTTATTTTATGACTGTCCCCCTTCATGACATTGTCAAAACGGCAGAATATGGATGCCATTAAAATTTTGCCCCCCCCTGGAAAAATTTCTGCGGACGCCCATGACAGGCATAAACCCTCACGTCGTCTGCGTTGTTTTTCACTATCAGGGATCTTGGTGCTATCTAATTGCATGGGTTCGGGGGGAGAATGAGACTCGGGAAGCAACGGTACAGAAAACCGGGGAGGCTGCCTAACTGGTGGTCTTTTAGGCCTCTCCTTGGTAAGTCGACGATGGCGAAGGCGTTCATCGATAAAGGACAGGTAAGTAATCAAGTCCTCCAGGTCCCCTGGGAGATCTCTGGCCGCTATCTCATCTTGCAACTCATCGTTCAGGCCCTCAGAAAACATGGCTATCAAAGCCTCATTGTTCCAGTTCAATTCAGAAGCCAATGATCTAAACTCCAGAGCATATTCACCCAGTGATTTCGCACCCTGGCGCAAGCGTAACAAGGATTTTGCGGCATTGGTTTTACGCCCGGGAGGGTCAAACACCCTACGAAAGGCCGACAAAAAGTCACGATAATTATAGACAATCGGTTTATCGGTTTCCCAAAGAGGGTTAGCCCAATTCAACGCTTTGTCAGTAAGATGGTTGATGACAAAGGCGATTTTGGCACGATCTGTAGGGTAAGACCACGGGGTTAATTCGAAATGAATAGAAATCTGGTTCAGAAAACCTCGACAGGCGGTAGGATCGCCCCCATAACGTACTGGAGGAAGCAAGTTAGGGTACGAGGTGGGCACAGAGAACGGTTCGGAAGGGAGAGGATTCACGGGAGGGGAAACCTCTACCTGGGTAGGGGCGGTACGGGTGAGCAGCGTTTGGAGGGCCTGGGCGAACTGATCAAGACGGTGATCTTGCTCCTCCAAACGGCTTTCTAGACCAGAGAATTGCTGAGCGGTCCCTGCAAGGTCCATGGCCCTTTCGTGAAGTCAGGCACGCTCACGTACCTGAGGGTGGACGAACGGTTAGCCCTAAGTGAAAACAGGAGCCTCGAGTACATAGAAGAGAAACCAGTCCTTGTAGTGGCTGGGTTAACACAAATAATGAGGGCTGCCCTGTCTTCAGGCCAACACCAACCAAGGGTACGTAACGTCAGTGCCGGTAAAGCAAGATAGAGTCACAATGCGGTACCAGTCCTTAGAGTGGCTGGGTTTCGCACAAACAGGAGGTGAACCTATAAGGCAGGGACACAAGGAGGACAGGAACCAGTCCTTAGAGTGGCTGGTGTAAACGCTGGTAAGCCAGGAACGTATTTTGGAAAGCAATAGGGTATAGGCGAAAACAGAGTCGAGTAACAAGCCGGGTCAAGGGGTATAGAGGTACACAAGTCGAGAGGAATAGCCAGGTCATACACAGTAAGTCAAATAGAGAGAAATAAACGAGCACTTAAGGGTCAGACAGGCAAAACCACGAAAGGGCACTGAGGAATGGGAAAAGCAAGTTTTAAATTCTGGTGCCTTGCCTGCTGAATGGTGACGTCGCGCCGCCGGGAGGGCTAAATCCGGAACTCCCGCGGCGCGCGTGCCTACTGCGCGCACACACAGGACCCGAAGAGGGACGCCGACCCCGGAGCCGGGAAGGGGGACGCCGGGTCGGCGGCCTGGTGGACGCCGGGTCGGCGGCCTGGCGGGACGCCGGGTCGGCGGCGCCCGCTGAGCCCTGACACTCCCAACCACTGAGGAGGAAGTCAATTCCTTATTGTCCTCCTCACATCTCACCACGTGCCCACTCGACCCCATTCCCTCACATCTAATTCCTCCCCTCTCCTCCTCCCTCACCCCTGCTCTCACATACATCTTCAACCTATCTCTTTCCACTGGCTCCTTCCATCCGCCTTCAAACACGCGCTAGTTACCCCTTTACTAAAGAAACCATCCCTAGATCCCAACTCTCCATCCAACTACCGTCCTGTATCCCTGCTTCCCTTACCTCTAAGCTCTTTAGAAAAACTAGTCTTCAACCGCCTCTCCATCTTCCTGTCCTCCAATTCCCTACTTGACCCCCTGCAATCTGGCTTCCGTCCCCTACACTCAACTGAAACTGCCCTCACCAAAGTCACCAACGACCTCCTAACTGCTAAAAAACACGGCCACTATTCTATTCTCATCCTGCTTGACCTCTCGGCTGCTTTTGACACTGTTGACCACCCCCTCCTTCTACTGACCCTCAACTCTCTGGGTCTCGGTGACACTGCACTTGCTTGGGTTGACTCCTATTTATCCAACAGGTCCTTCTGTGTGTCCTTTGCTGGTAACTCCTCCTCCTCATTGCCTCTATCTGTTGGTGTACCTCAAGGCTCTGTCCTTGGTCCTCTGCTCTTTTCCATCTACACCTCCTCCCTGGGCAAAATCATCAACAGCTTTGGCTTTAATTACCACCTCTACGCTGATGACACTCAAATCTACCTCTCTACCCCTGATCTCTCTCCCCCTGTCCTTTCAAAAGTCAGTGACTGTTTATCTGGCATCTCCTCCTGGATGGCCTCCCACCACCTAAAGATCAACATGTCAAAGACTGAGCTCCTACTTATTCCTCCCTCTAATGCCGCCCCCACCTCCTGACTTCTCTATCACGGTGGAGGGTATCACCATCTCCCCATCAAACCAAGTTCGCTGTCTTGGAGTTACACTTGATTCTGCTCTTTCCTTCATCCCCCACATCAAGTCTCTTTCCTCCTCCTGCCGATACCAACTGCGTAATATTTCCAGAATTCGGCCATTTCTTACCGCTGTCGCCACAAAACAACTCATACACGCCCTGGTAATCTCCCGACTCGACTATTGCAAAATAATCTCTTATCTGGTCTCCCTCTGTCCCACCTCCCCCCCTACAATCCATCCTGAACGCCTCCGCCAGGCTAATTCACCTCACCCGCCGCTCTGTCTCTGCCGCTCCCCTCTGCGAGTCCCTTCACTGGCTCCCCATCCACTGCAGAATTAAGTTCAAAATCCTTATCCTTACCTACAAAAGCCTCACTAACTCAGCTCCCCACTACCTGTCCTCACTAATCACCAAATACACCCCAGCCCGCTCCCTAAGGTCAAACAGTGACCTGCGCCTAGCTTCTCCCCGCATCACCTCTTCCCATGATAGACTGCAGGATTTCTCACGGCAGCCCCCACTCTCTGGAACGCTCTCCTCGTACTGTCAGACTTTCCCCTAACTTCTCTTCCTTCAAACGCTCCCTTAAAACGTTCCTATTTAGGGAAGCCTACCACCCAACTCACTGACACAACCATCAATCACTCTCACCTTACAGTCCTCTCCTCCTGTTTCCAACCCCAACCCTCCCAGATTGTGAGTTCCTACGGGAATAGGGCCCTCATCTCCTCCTGTACTGTTTGTCAAATGTTGTTCAATGTATTGTAACCCTGTTTACTGTGCTTATTGTACAGCGCTGCGGAATATGCTGGCGCTTTATAAATAAAGAATAATAATAATACACCTTAAACATTTACTGTATCACAGAGCTCCACAGCAATAAAATTCTAATGTACGGTGTGTATGAGTGTTTGAGATTTTATTGCTGTGGCCACTGTGATACGCTCATACACGCTGCGTTATTTGGGGCAGCATTTCATCCTTCTCTCCAGGCAGCACAATATCTTGGGCCGGCCCTGGGGACAACCCCCTGTCTTCCAGAATACACTGCAGATTAGATCAGTGCTGCAGAAACAATGGATAGACCTGACAGGAGGGAGGGGGAGGTTGAGGGAAGCAGAAAAAAACAAAGGGAATCTTTCTACACTATACAGAAGACAGCCAATATAGAGATGTACACTATACAGAAGACAGCCAATATAGAGATGTACAACTATACAGAAGACAGCTAATATAGAGATGTACACTATACAGAAGACAGCCAATATAGAGATTGTACACTATACAGAAGACAGCTAATATAGAGATGTACACTATACAGAAGACAGCTAATATAGAGATGTACACTATACAGAAGACAGCCAATATAGAGATGTACACTATACAGAAGACAGCCAATATAGAGATGTACACTATACAGAAGACAGCCAATATAGAGATGTACACTATACAGAAGACAGCCAATATAGAGATGTACACTATACAGAAGACAGCTAATATAGAGATGGACACTGTACAGAAGACAGCTAATATAGAGATGGACACTATACAGAAGACAGCTAATATAGAGATGTACACTATACAGAAGACAGCCAATATAGAGATGTACACTATACAGAGAGAAGGTACACAGAAACAATACTCTCCAATAAGCACATAAGGGAATATTAATATAAACAGACATCAGGAAATAGAGCAGACAGGAAACACAAACACCCTGCATGTAATATTGTAGATACAGGGTGACTTCAACAAAGGAAACGGCAGGAAAACAATATGAAACATCAGGCTCGCACCTCCCAAATACATTTCTAGGCCCATGTACTTCGAGTCCAAAGTGACGCACGTCACATACACTATATTGCTAAAAGTATTGGCTCACCTGTCTTGACTCGCATATGAATTTAAGTGACATCCCATTCCTAATCCATAGGGTTCAATATGACGTCGCTCCACCCTTTGCAGCTATAACAGCTTCAACTCTTCTGGGAAGGCTGTCCACAAGGTTTAGGAGTGTGTTTATGGGAATTTTTGACCATTCTTCCAGAAGCGCATTTGTGAGGTCACACACTGATGTTGGACGAGAAGGCCTGGCTCTCACTCTCCACTCTAATTCATCCCAAAGGTGTTCTATCGGGTTGAGGTCAGGACTCTGTGCAGGCCAGTCAAGTTCATCCACACCAGACTCTGTCATTATTATTATTATTATTATTATTCTTTATTTATAAAGCGCCAGCATATTCCGCAGCGCTGTACAATAAGCACAGTATAGACAGGGTTACAAACATTGAACAACATTTGACAAACAGTACAGGGGATATGAGGCCCTTTCCCGTAGGAACTCGCAATCTGGGAGGGTTGGGGTTGGAAACAGAGGAGAGGACTGTAAGGTGAGAGTGATTTGATGGTTGCGTCAGTGAGTTGGGTGGTAGGCTTCCCTAAATAGGAACGTTTTTAAGGGAGCGTTTGAAGGAAGAGAAGTTAGGGGAAAGTCTGACAGCACGAGGGAGAGCGTTCCAGAGAGTGGGGGCTGCACGTGAAGAAATCCTGCAGTCTATCATGGGAAGAGGTGATGCGGGGAGAAGCTAGGCGCAGGTCACTGTTTGACCTTAGGAGCGGGCTGGGGTGTATTTGGTGATTAGTGAGGACAGGTAGTGGGGAGCTGAGTTAGTGAGGGTTTTGTAGGTAAAGGATAGGATTGAACTTAATTCTGCAGTGGATGGGGAGCCAGTGAAGGGACTCGCAGAGGGGAGCGGCAGAGACAGGAGCGGCGGGTGAGGTGAATTAGCCTGGCGGAGGCGTTCAGGATGGATTGTAGGGGGGAGAGGCGGGACAGAGGGAGGCCAGATAAGAGATTATTGCAATAGTCGAGTCGGGAGATTACCAGGGCGTGTATGAGTTGTTGTGGTGGTGACAGCGGTAAGAAATGGCCGAATTCTGTAAAATATTACGCAGTTGGTATCGGCAGGAGGAGGAAAGAGACTTGATGTGGGGGATGAAGGAAAGAGCAGAGTCAAGTGTAACTCCAAGACAGCGAACATGGTTTGATGGGAAATGGTGAATACCCTCCACCGTGATAGAGAAGTCAGGAGGTGGGGAGGCATTAGAGGGAGGAATAAGTAGGAGTTCAGTCTTTGACATGTTGATCTTTAGGTGGTGGGTTGGCCATCCAGGAGGAGATGCCAGATAAACAGTCACTGACTTTTGAAAGGACAGAGATCAGGGGTAGAGAGGTAGATCTGAGTGTCATCAGCGTAGAGGTGGTAATTGAAGCCAAAGCTGTTGATGATTTGCCCAGGGAGGAGGTGTAGATGGAAAAGAGCAGAGGACAAGGACAGAGCCTTGAGGTACACCAACATAGAGGCAATGAGGAGGAGGAGTTACCCAGCAAAGGACACACAGAAGGACCTGTTGGATAAATAGGATTCGACCCAAGCGAGTGCAGTGTCACCGAGACCCAGAGAGTTGAGGGTCTGTAGAAGGAGGGTGTGGTCAACAGTGTCAAAAGCAGCCGAGAGGTCAAGCAATGAGAATAGAATAGTGGCAGTGTTTTTAGCAGTTAGGAGGTCGTTGGTGACTTTGGTGAGGGCAGTTTCAGTTGAGTGTAGGGGACGGAAGCCAGATTGCAGGGGTCAAGTAGGGAATTGGAGGACAGGAAGAGGGAGAGGCGGTTGAAGGCTAGTTTTTTCTAAGAGCTTTGATGTGAAGGGAAGCAGGGATACAGGGCGGTAGTTGGATGGAGAGTTGGGATCGAGGGATGGTTTCTTTAGTAAAGGGTTAACTAGCGCGTGTTTGAAGGCGGATGGAAAGGAGCCAGTGGAGAGAGATAGGTTGAAGATGTGTGTGAGAGCAGGGGTGAGGGAGGAGGAGAGGGGAGGAATTAGATGTGAGGGAATGGGGTCGAGTGGGCACGTGGTGAGATGTGAGGAGGACAATAAGGAATTGACTTCCTCCTCAGTGGCTGGGAGGAAGCGGCAGAGGGTGGCAGAGGGGACCTCTGGGAGTGGAGGTGGCAGATAACTATCTTGTGTTGGGATGTTGCTTCTGATAGTTAGAGTTTTACTGAGGAAGTAGTCTGCCAGGTCTTGAGTGCTGAAGGCAGCTGTGGGGGGAGGTGCAGGTGGGTAGAGGAGGTGTATGACCGGAGAATAAACTTGAAGTGAACAAAATCAGCTTCAGAGCGGGATTTCCTCCAGGCACGCTCTGCAGTGCGGGAGCATCTTTGCAGGTAGCGTGTCTGGAGGGTGTGCCAGGGCTGAAGCTGGCGGCGTGGGGCCTTACAGAGTTGAAGAGGAGCAAGAGTGTCTAGAGCAGAGATAAAGAGTAGTGTTGTAGTGATTAGTGGCAGCATCAGGGCAGGTGAAGGATGAGGTATGAGGGAGGTGGTGAAGTAGGTTGGAGAATTGATGGGGGTCCACAGCATGTAGATTTCTGCGAGTGTGTGTGCGGGTGGGGAGCAGGGTGTTTAGGAAGTCCAGATAGGTTGAAAGAGAGATGGTGGTGGTCAGAGATGGGAAAGGGCGACAGTTGAACTCAGAGAAATGGAGCAGAGGTTGGAAAAGACAAGGTCAATAGCGTGACCATCGCGGTGGGTAGGGAGCAGGGAGGATTGTGTGTGTCCAAGGAGGACGTGAGTGAAAGAAGTTTGGAGGCAGCAGGGGCGGAAGGATCATCAATGGGAATGTTGAAGTCCCCAGAATCAGGCATGGAAGATTAGAAGACAGGAAGTGAGAAAGCCAGGTAGCAAAGTGGTCAAAGAACTGGGAGGTTGGTCCCAGTGGGCGGTAGATGACTGCCACCCTGAGAGTCAGAAGAGAGAACAGGCGGATGCAGTGTGTCTCGAAGGAGGAGAAGGAGAGGGATGGGGGTGGAGGGAGATGCTGGTAGGTGCAGGTGGGAGAGAGCAGGATTCCGACCCGCCACCATTTTTCTCTCACCGGTCTGGGGGTATGGCTCAAATGTAGACCGCTATGTGAGAGAGCAGCAACGGAGGCCGTGTCAGAGGGAGTTAGCCAGGTTTCAGTTAAAGCTAGGAGGTTGAAGGAGTTTGAAAGGAAGATGTCATGGATTGCTGTGAGTTTGTTGCACACAGAGCGAGCGTTCCAGAGGGCGCAGGAGAAAGAGGACAGGCGCTGAGGATGATGGGAATGAGGTTGCTGGGCTTGCAGGGAGGTGATTTATGTGCGATGGAGATAGGATGAGAGGAAGTATTGGATGTGTTGTGGGGCCAGGGTTAGGGGATATGTCACCTGAATAGAGTAACAGCAGGAGGGTGAGAAAGAGAAGGTGGGAATGGGATTTGTGGGAGTGATTGGCAGCACGAGAGTTAGAGGGAGACCATGTTCTGAGGAAACAAAAGAGCTAATGTGAGGCCATCATGTGGGACGAGAGGAGGGAGGGAGAGATGCAGATAGTGTAGGGGTCGGTGGTAGAGGGGTAGGAGTTCCATTTAAGGAGAAAGGTAGAAGTAAAGAGCAGAAGCGTGAGAGAAAGCATGATATAGACGTGAGTTTACCAGAGTAAAAAGTGGGCCTTGCAGTTTTGCAGTTCCTTCCTCCAGTCCCGCAACTCCAGGAATCAACTCTGAGCGTCCACTTAAGAATGCCACTTAAATGACACTGGAGGCTGGCTCAAATGGAGCCTGGTATAGTTGTTATATAGGGCGGACTGATTGCATTCAGGCAGTTAAAAAGTCAACAGCTGAAGCTGGATGGGCTGTGTCAATAGGGCAGGAGATTCACATGCTGTGGAGAGAGGAGACACAGGAATTAGGGATCGTGATGGCGTAGGGGATCTTGGATAGAACTCCAGGAATCAACTCTGAGCGTCCACTTAAGAATGCCACTTAAATGACACTGGAGCCTATATACTGGAGTTATATACTCAGTGTATATAACTGAGCCCATGGTCACATACCCAGCAGTGCCCAGTGTCACATACCCAGCAGTGCCCAGCATCACATACTAAGCAGTGTCCAGTGTCACATACCCAGCAGTACCCAGCATCACATACCCAGCACTGCCCAGTGTCGCATACCCAGCAGTGCCCAGTGTCACATACCCAGCAGTGCCCAGCATCACATACCCAGCAGTGCCCACAAATGGGTATATTGCCCCAGCTCACACATGGATATATTTTCCCCAGGCTCACTCATGGATATATTTGCCCCCAGGCTCACTCATGGATATATTTGCCCCAGGCTCACTCATGGATATATTTGCCCCCAGGCTCACTCATGGATATATTTGCCCAGGGCTCACGCATGGATATATTTGCCCAGGCTCACTCATGGATATATTTGCCCCCAGGCTCACTCATGGATATATTTGCCCCCAGGCTCACTCCATGGATATTACCCCAGGCTCAGTTATGAATATATTTGCCCCCGGGCTCACTCATGGATATATTTGCCCCAGGCTCACTCATGGATATATTTGCCCCAGGCTCACTCATGGATATATTTGCCCCCAGGCTCAATCATGGATATATTTGCCCCCAGGCTCACTCATGGATATATTTTCCCCCAGGCTCACTCATGGATATATTTGCCCCAGGCTCACGCATGGATATATTTGCCCCAGGCTCACTCATGGATATATTTGCCCCAGGCTCACTTATGGATAAATTTGCCCCCAGGCTCAATCATGGATATATTTGCCCCAGGCTCAGTCATGGATAAATTTGCCCCCAAGGCTCACCTCTGCCAGGCCCAGGCTCGGAGGGGCGGATTGTGCGGCCACCGCATTCCTTCCTTCAATGAGCGGCAGCCTGCATGAGTATCTGCCGCTCGCCTGGGATCCACCCTCCAGCCTGCCGCGATCTCGCGAGATCAAGATCGCAGCAGGCTGGAATATGGATCTCAGGCGAGCGGCAGATACTGATGCAGGCTGCCGCTCGTTGAAGGAACGAACGCGGCAGCCGCATGATCTGCCGTCGCCACCGACAAAAAACATAGTGCAGAGCGCAGCAGCGGCGCCGGTGGCGGAAATTTGCCACCCCCGAATTTCTGTCACCTGGCACCGCTGCTCCACTCTGTACCATTGTCGGGCCGGCCCTGGTTGTCCCTCAACTGAGTTTCTACCTATGTGCTTTTCAAATAAAGAGTCAGTTTTGTTTTGCTGCTCAACAACTCTGGTCATACCTGGAGCTTTGTAGAGAGAAGGTTTGGGGGCCGCTAAAGCTGGATTTCGGGGCCAGCTTGGAGAAAGTTAGCATTTGACAGAGGTACACGGTCAGTGTGCCAGGCGGTCTGTCACAGTTTTAATGTTGTGTCTGATCAGTGTTTGCTTTAGGAAGCTCCCACACTCCTGCTCGTTCAGAAGCTGTAACCATCAGGGAGAAAGCTGCGACCACAAGCTAGGGATGTGCGTTTCGGGTTTCGGAATTTCGGAATTTTCACGAAATTTCCCGATTCGTGTTTTCGGATGCGGCCGATTTTCCGAAAATTTTTAGATCCGAAAACGGCAGCTCCGAAACGTTTTCCGAGCCGAAACGAAATATTTTCGGAATTTTCGAAAGGACTTGAAATGTGTCAAATCGAAATTTATTGCTTTGAAACGAGGAGAACAGACGTTCTGAAAAAACGAAAATTTCTGAAATTACGAAAAGTCGATACAAAAAACGAGCAAAGTGACACGAAAATACGAAAAATGGTCGATATTCCGAAAAAAATGTACCCGAAAAACGAGTCGAACCGAACCGAAATCGGTGCATAAGCCTACCACAAGCTCCAATCTAGAAGGATCTGTACTTTTTCACCAACATATGGAGACCTCCAGCTACAGGTGAGTGAACAGATCACACAGGACGTGTCATGTGATCCTACAAGGAGCAGCGGGATTAGGTGTGAGCCGGGATTGTGTTTATTGTGTGTATAATGGCAATAAAGAGCTTCTTGTATAAAAATCCTCACACAGGCCGTGACTTCCAGCGTCTGCTCTTAGAATAGGAAGAAGCTCACGGCTCTCACTTAATGCGCTGATTCTTAGCGGATCCTGCAGGATTCATGAGATCTCACAGCTCAGATCTAGGTTTAGCAGAGAGTTTCAGTGAATGTGACCCAGGGATCTGTTTCCTGCAGAGTCACAGCTCAAACACACAATATCAGATATTCCACGTCTCATAGAAGGAGGGTTTCACCTCACCACGAGGCACTGTTTAGTGAATAAATCCCTACACAGACAGAGGGAGAACTCAAATCAGGAACCTACAGGGTTAACAGCCAGTCCCATGATGCAAAGTGTCCACGCCCTGTGTGTGTGGAATGTGGTAAAACACGCCCACTGACTCCTGATAGGAGAAAAGTTAAGTTTTGTTTCTCATTCTGCCTCCAGCGATGGCGTCTGCTGATCTGAGAGACGAGCTGACCTGCTCCATCTGCCTGAACATTTATACAGACCCTGTGACCCTGCCATGTGGACACAGCTTCTGCAGGACCTGCATTGGGGATGTGCTGGACACACAGGAGGGATCTGGAGCCTATAAGTGTCCTGAGTGCAGAGCAGAGTCTCAGGAGCGTCCGGCTCTGGTGAAGAACAGGAAACTGCGGAACATCGCTGAGAATATCCGATCTACTCACCCAGAGCAGGAGGGGGCCGGGATCCCCTGTACTTACTGTGACTCTCCGGTACCGGCTGTTAAAACATGTCTACATTGTGAAGCTTCTCTGTGTGATAAACACTTAAAGAAACACAGCAAGTCAGCAGAACACGTCTTAACCGAACCCACCACTTCACTGGAGAACAGGAAATGCTCCGTCCACAAGAAGGTCCTGGAGTATTACTGCTGTGAGGACGCGGCCTGTATCTGTGTGTCCTGCAGCCTGGCCGGAGAGCACAGGGGACACCAGGTGGAGACTCTGAATGAGGCCTCTGAGAAGAAGAAGGAGAAGCTGAGGAATATTCTGCAGAAACTGACCTCACAGAGAGAGGAGGCCGAGAAAAGAGTCCAGAACCTGGAGGAGCTCAGGAGACAAGTGCAAGGAAAAGCAGCCGGGGTAACAGAGCGAGTCACTGCCCTGATTAGGGACATCAGGGAACATCTGGAAACCCTGGAGAAGCGAGTCCTGAGTGAGCTCTCCCGGCAGGAAGAGCAGGTCTCACTCCGAGTCTCAGATCTAATCCGGCAGCTGGAAATAAAGAAGGTGGAGCTGTCCAGGAAGATGGGCGACATCGAGAAGCTGTGTGACATGACCGACCCAGTAACTGTCTTACAAGGACGGGAATCAGACAGAGACGACTATTGTGACACTGAGGAGGACACAGAGAGACGTGATATAAAGGTCCATGATGCAGGAGATCTGGATGTGGGTCTGATCTCAGTGACCTTACACTCAGGCCTAGCTGGGATTGTGACCGGAATAACGAGACGGCGCCGCGTACCGGAGGCTTCAGACATGTTACTGGATGAAACACGGCTTCAGACATGTTACTGGATGTAAACACGGCTTCAGACATGTTACTGGATGTAAACACGGCTTCAGACATGTTACTGGATGTAAACACGGCTTCAGACATGTTACTGGATGTAAACACGGCTTCAGACATGTTACTGGATGTAAACACGGCTTCAGACATGTTACTGGATGTAAACACGGCTAGTAATGATGTTTCTGTATCAGAGGATTTGAAAACTGTTTCCTGGTCACGAATAAATCAGATTCGCCCAGAAACACCAGAGAGATTTCAGTATGAACAGGTTTTAAGCTCCAGGAGTTTCTCCTCAAGGCGACATTACTGGGAAGTGGAGGTCAGTGAATCAGGGTGGTGGAGGGTCGGGATGACCTATCCCAGTATAGAGAGGAGGGGATTGCAGTCACTGATTGGAAATAATAACAAGTCCTGGTGTTTGGAGAAGTTTGATAATAAAATGTATTATATGAGACATGACAGTAAACGAATCCAGTTACCTCACTCCTTTTCCTGCTGTAGATTGGGGATATTCCTGGACTATGAGGTCGGACGTTTGTCCTTTTATGAGCTGTGTGACCCGATCAGACACTTACACACCTTCACTGCCGCCTTCACAGAGCCACTCCATGCTGGATTTGGGGTATCTGGGGATAATACCTGGGTGAGAATTTGAGGAATTTTGGGATTTTGTGTCGGTTAAAATGATTTCTAGGAGTGAAAACTCTTTAACCCATAGAATGCCTTGCTGGGTTTAGCTAATAATCCCATATTAAGAATAATTGTATAAAAAGAAAGGAATGCTTGTGCAGAAACATGATGGGATCCCCCTCTGATAATGGGCCGAGCAGGACATGAGATCCACCAACTGGCTCAAACATTACTGGAAAATCCCATTCTTAATATTCCTCTTAATGGAAAGTTTCTGGATCAGGTTGTGCAGATGTAAATGCTATTTCCCTGTGATTGCGGATTGGCTGAATGTTTAACCCCCTGATCGCTGGCTATTAAGCTGATCCTTTGAGATCTCGTGGCTTTGCTCCTGATTTATACTGATTGATTGATCATAGAACTGATACTCGCTGATAGATTTGTAATCAATAAATCTGATTTCTATTTCACACAAACGCCGCGTAAAGAATGACTTGTCTGTGTCCGTTCCCTCCAATCAGTGATGAGTATTTATATGCACGGGGGGGCTCCGGGTACTCGGGTATCATTAATACATGTTACTCCCTGAGGTCACATGATGCTCGTGGTTTAATATACAGGCTGGAGGTCACCCAGGGGTTAAATAACAGAAAATCCAAAGCTAAAAGCAGGAGAAATACTGGGGGACAATTCCATGTATGTGACACAAAACAGGGGTATGGAGAGATGTGGTCGGGCAGAGATCGGGGCTGGCAGCGCAGGTTCAGAGTCGCTTGTAGACGCAGGAGAATCAAATCACAAATAAGTATCAAATGCCAATACTCAGTGTACACAGAGAAATGACGAGTGAGGCTGGAAGCAGCTATATAAAGAATATAAGGCCACACGGCGCTATATAAATATCTGCTTCATGCGGATAAGATAGGTGACTTTATGCGGGAAACAATGTTTAAGCAATGCGCAGATATTCCTGCAAAGTGCTGTGTGATTGGAAAGTCTGCTGTTACTTTGCACGTGATATAAAGTTATACATACAATGTGCACAGATCCAGATTAAAAACCTTATTAATGACAAATAGCAATTTAAATCATATTCTCTGGGCTCTGTCGTCACCTAGTGTCTAGAAATCATCATGACCACAACACCATGAAACTTATGTTGAGATTCTAGGGGCTACATTACAATCTTAACGCAAATTTTAACGCGTGCCTAAAAACGCACTAACGCGAGGGGTAAAATCCTTTGGGATGAACTTCGTACTATGTCCGTGCAAAAAATGCGCGTTATCGTCTAACGCGGGTGAAGCTGCGCGAACCCTGCTCGAGCTTAATGTACTGCGCGCGTCCTATACTTAACATTGTGAGTGTAAATGCGTTTGTACGCTGGTACGCGGATGGTATTACAATCTATGCGCAGTTTTTAACGCACAGCCTTTGCGCGCATAATTTTAACGACTCCTAAAAGCTGGTGTTAACGGCAAATCTGAACGTCCTGGCCGAACCCAAATACACCAGACCGAAAAAAAATACGCAGCAAAGTATAGTTACACATTCTACACATACCCAAACAATAAAATGGAGAAGTTTGTTTTTGTTTATTATTGCTGCAGCATATATACGCAGATTGACTTTGACAGGCGCAGAAACGTAAAGTGAGATTATTGTGCTTGTCAATTCTCAGACGGCAGTATTGTTCACTCGTTGTATCCTGAATTGGACAGATTTTCTCTGGCTATAGGGTTGTGCTGACTAGAGCAGCCTGAGAATAGTCAGTATTGGCTACTGTCTCCTTAAGAGACAGCTTTATAATGTTTAAGAGCTATCCCTTTAAGGGCAATGTCTTCAGGGAAATGTAGTTCTGTGACATGTGACCAGTTCTATGTGTCTGATTGGTGCTGAGGTGCTTTGCATGCTGGTAAGAAGAAAGCCCTCCATTAGGAATTCCAATTCTCCAGAAGAGCAGCTTCTCACACTCTCTCAGCATGGGAGTGAAGTTACCCTCTTCTCACACCGTATGAAGGGACAGACTGAGTAATCCGGATGAATCTTTTCAACACTGTAAGTGTTTGTTTAGGATGCCTGGAAATAAAGAATCTGTATGTAAAATACCCCTTATCGGAGTTATCACTGCTGTTTTCTGCAAAGCTACCGTGGGAACAGAACAGTGAGAAGAGGCTGGATAGATTCATTCCCAAGCTCCATTTGATTGTTTACCCTTTGAAACAATGAAAGACTGTTTGGCCTTCACTTTATGCAGCTGCATCTAAAAGCCAGCTTCCTAAAGGACATTTTTCTTTGCATTTAAAGCTAAATGAGTCAGTC
Organism: Leptobrachium leishanense; assembly: GCA_009667805.1. Classification (NCBI taxonomy): domain Eukaryota; kingdom Metazoa; phylum Chordata; class Amphibia; order Anura; family Megophryidae; genus Leptobrachium; species Leptobrachium leishanense. Next base: position 20,695 of record RXON01003204.1, read on the forward strand.
TGGCTGCTCCCCCTCCTTTTTTTTCACCTCATGGAAAGGCAGCTTAACTTCAGCAATTGAGAAAACAAGTTTGTGAAGTTTATATCAAAGTAAAGGTTCCAAGGCATGTGGCTTAAAAGGCAAGAAAGTCTGCGCAGAATGAGTTATTAATTCAGCTGTTAGCTTAACTACTGTTGAAAGAGAAAATACACTGGAAAGGAAAATCACCCTCAGGTGTGCAGGCCTGGTAAAGCCCAAAACAGAGACTCAAGGCAAGGCCCTTAGGAGATCTATAATTGGAAATTCCAGCTCTGCAAACCTCATCCAGGGTAAAACTCCCTAGCCCAGTAATCTCTCACATTAGTTACACTCAGCGTCCTTTGGTGACTCCTCTGCAAACTACAGGCCAGCTTTAAGACAAGGTAAACCGCGCCAGCTGCAACGCACTCCAGCAGCGCTCCCCAGAGACCACAAGGTAAACCGCGCCAGCTGCAACGCACTCCAGCAGCGCTCCCCAGAGACCGCAAGGTAAACCGCGCCAGCTGCAATGCACTCCAGCAGCGCTCCCCAGAGACCACAAGGTAAACCGCGCCAGCTGCAACGCACTCCAGCAGCGCTCCCCAGAGACCACAAGGTAAACCGCGCCAGCTGCAACGCACTCCAGCAGCGCTCCCCAGAGACCGCAAGGTAAACCGCGCCAGCTGCGACGCACTCCAGCAGCGCTCCCCAGAGACCGCAAGGCGAACCGCGCCTACGTCTACAACAGTTTGCGCAATGCACCCAAGTGGGCAAATAGTGAACTGCATTGACATTTCTAAAAGTGTTTTAGCAATTTCTTGAGTCTCCTCAATCATGGCAGAAGGCTGTGACGTGCCAAAAGAGTTGGGCCTACTAATCGACCCCGACTCAAATGAAGAGTGTGTCCTCCGAAATTCAGAAGATGCAAAGGCAACTCAGAGACAATATGAAACGAGGGCGCATAGGGAGCTCACCAAGGAAATGCGATCGTATCTGATGGTTGAGTGGGACAGGTATTACAAAAGCTACACTAATTCCCGAGATAAATTAATAGAGCTCTGCAATAAACCTAAAGGAGAGCTCTCTCCTGGTCGCATCACAATTGAGAACGAACGCATGAGGAAGACGCATCTAAAGTCAAAGGATAGCGAACGCCACCTCATTTTCATCCAGTCACAGTTGGAAGACCCAAGTCTCCAAGCGGACTTACAAAGCATCCAGGCGTTTAACATACAGCATGCGAATTTCCTTTCAAACTGTGATGACTCTCAGACAAATCTGCAAGCAAAGGACACAAGCAACGAGAAGGCCGAGTCGGAGTCATCCCATCGCTCGTACAGGGCCTCTTCTCATGCTTCAAAGAAAGCCTCGTCCTTTCACCCCAAACCGGCACGGTCTCACTCAGGTAGCAACGTTTCACAGCAATCTTATATCACAGGCTCTAACCATTCTTCCAAAGCATCCTCTCATCACAGCCGTTCGTCCCGTGCCTCGAGTAAAGAGAGTCTCGCCGCCCTAGCGATATTAGCACAAATCGAGGCTGATGAAGCTGCTGTAGATCTGCAAGTGGCAGATGAAGAGCGATTACAAGAGGAAGAAGTGGCCAAAGCCATAGCTCAAGCCAACCGTACGTATCTTCAGCATAAACGGGAGGCTGCAAAAACGGCAGTACGGGCAACAGCTTTACGGGCGGAAGCTGCCAATGCTTCCCTCAACTTCAATCCTACACAGCTGGAAGGAGAGAACTTGCAGAACCGTGTCGAAGCCTACGTGAACAACCAGAACTCATTACGGCAGGGACAAGGAGGAGAATCTCAACCACTAGTTTCGCGAACTATTCAGAATGCTGACACCGCCAAATTCGTACAAGTCGAAACCCTCCTAGAAGCTGAAAAATTTACTCCAACAAGCCAAGACACAAGAGGTAACCAGATTGTTCCATCAGCATTAGTGAAGGATACTCAGCAGTGTTCCAGCCACAGCCTCAAGGCAACTCATGGACGGACGTGAAGCCCATCAAACACGATCGACCTGCCCAGCGGCGAAAGGAACAACCATCACATGTGTCATGGCAAGACGTAATAATCAACAAGTATTCTGCAGACACAGAACAGCTGTCCTTAGCTTCCGCTCCTGATCCTAGGGACTATGCTTACCAGGACCCACGGGAAACCCCTGATCCTGCTTTCACCAATTCCATATGGTTCAGCTTACCATCTCCCCCAAATACAAGCCCCATACAGCCCAGATGGACTTTGCGACACCCAGGGAAAGAAACACAAAATGCCCACCTCGACAAGGGAAGGTGGATTTGGCTTCAAGAGGAGCACAGAAGTTTTCTGACAAGCCAGGCAGAGACTATTTACTATGGAAGCACATCTTCTTACATACCGTTAGTGACGAGAGGTTACGGCCAATCGAGGAGATCATACATCTGATGGCTTGGCTAGGACCAGAATCTACACGAGTAGTGAAGGATATTTATTCATCTCATCTCGGTGACCCAGTCATCGCCCTCAAACAAGCCTGGGAAGTGCTCGATCAACGGTTTGGTGCATCCACGTTGACGGAGTCCTCGTTGTTAGAACGTGTTAGCGATTTCCCAGTCATCCGCACTAACGAACCTCACAGGTTATGGGACTTCTCTATTCTCCTTACACAGTTGCGAGCAGCCAAAGAAGATCCTAACCTAACGGGACTGACATGTCTCGACCAGCATAAAACACAGAAGCCTATCGTTAGAAAATTACCTACACAGCTAATCGAAAAGTGGATCGAATTATCAGATGCCTATAGAGAGCGCAACCTAGACAGAGACCCTCCCTTCGCCGCTCTTCAAGAATTTGTTGCCTACCAAACAAAACGGTGCAACGATCCTCGAAATCGAAGCTTCAGAGAAACGGAGTTCCCTACCACCAAAAGGGCCAACTATAACTCCGACTTCAAGCGAACAACACAAATGGCAAGGAAAGGACCATTGTGTCTGTCCACAAAACACAGGTCGCTGCCTCATCCACAAGCAAGTCAGATGAGCATCCGTCGAAGAGAGCACTACCTAAAACCCTAAGCACAAATAAAGATCCTTTCTGTCCACTCCACAAGTCCTCGCACTCTCTGAACAAGTGCAGAAACTTTGGAAAGAAGCCCCTAGAAGAAAGGAAAGCCTTGATCAGGGAGTACAGACTTTGCTTCAAGTGTTGTGAGTCTACAGAGCACATGGCCAAAGCTTGCACAAGTAAGGTACAATGTCACCTATGCGGTAGTGACAGACACCCTGGTGCACTGCATCCAGATTCCGAGCCAACACAATGGACAACACCTACCCCTCCTTTGCCTAAGGAGTCACAGGACAATACTGAAGCGCATCGAGAGGCAACCGCAAGTATCAACTGCACGACAGTATGTGGTGGCTCAGCATTCCCTCGCTTATGCCACGAGATCTACCTAACCAAAGTCTACCCAACCGGACACCCTGAAGAAGCTGTGAAGATGTATGTGATGCTGGACGGACAAAGCAATCAATCGTTAGCCAGGTCAGCATTCTTCGACCTCTTTAACGTCCGAACCGATGACACATCATTCACTATTTCCACGTGCACCGGTTCCCAGTGCACGGCGGGGAGGAAAGTCACTGGATTCTGCATAGAATCATTAGATGGAAGTGCAAAACTGAAACTGCCACCATTGCTAGAATGGGATGCTTTGCCAGATGATCGCAACCAGATAGCGACACCAGAGGTAGCAAGCAATATACCTCACCTGAAACACATGGCTAGCCTCTTCCCTGCCCTAGACCCCGAAGCTGAAATCCTTCTCTTGTTGGGATTAGACGCCTCCGAAGCTTTCCTTCAACATGACCAGGTTAGAGGCCCAGCAGGTTCTCCGTTTGCCCGCAAGTCTGCACTCGGATGGGCCATCTTAGGAACAGTTTGTATCGATCGGCTGCAGGCCCCAACCCAAGTCAACGTTTTCGCAACCTCCATTCTCAGTAATGGGAGAGCATCACACTTCAAACAATGTCACGAGCACTTCACGACTTCAACAAACAATCCCGTTTTAGGAGCAACGGTGTTCGAGACCAGCAAAGAAGATAATGACCTGGCCTGGTCAATAGAAGACAAAGACTTTTTGCAGCTCATGGATAAAGAACTTCAACAGGACGCCTCCGGGAGCTGGGTAGCCCCATTACCCTTCCGTACACCCAGACAGCGCCTGCCAAACAACCATGAACAAGCTCTCTCGCGCCTCTTCAGTCTGAGACGACTCATGAACAAGAAACCGCCAATGAGAGATCATCTAGTGGCGTTCATAGATAAGATGCTCCAGAACAGACATGCTGAGCTTGCCCCACCTCTGGAAGAAGGTGAAGAATGCTGGTACCTGCCATTCTTTGGAGTGTACCACCACAAAAGCCAGGCCAGATTCGGGTAGTCTTCGATGCGAGTGCAAAATTCCAAGGCTTCTCCCTGAATAAAGCCCTTCTCACAGGGCCGGATCTCATCAACAGCCTCCTAGGCGTGCTCATTCGTTTCAGAAAGGAAGCCGTAGCCTTTATGGCCGACATCCAGCAGATGTTTTACTCATTCCTAGTCAGAGAAGACCACCGCAATTACCTACGTTTCCTGTGGTTCAGTGACGAACAGCACAACCAGCAGATAACGGAGTACAGAATGCGAGTGCACGTTTTTGGGAACGGTTCTTCCCCGGCAATTGCAAACTACGGCCTGCAACGCACCGCTCGCATCGGCGAAACCAAATACGGCACAGATGCCAGACGATTCGTGGAACGAGATTTCTATGTAGATGATGGTCTAAAATCTGTAGCCACACCAGCAGAAGCTATAGACCTACTGAACAGAACACGCCAGATGCTAGCAGTAGCCAACCTCACATTGCACAAAATCGCGTCCAACAGTGAGGAAGTGCTTGAAGCCTTCAGTCCTGAAGATCATGCCAAGGGGCTACAGGACCTAGATTTTACAACAGACATGCCTCTTATCCAACGTAGTCTCGGTCTATGTTGGGACTTGAAGAAGGACGCCTTCACCTTTAGAGTTCCAGCCCAGAAGTCCAATTTCACAAGGAGAGGAATTCTGTCAACGGTGAACAGCCTTTTTGACCCTCTAGGATTTGCCGCACCTGTAACGATCCAAGGGAGGCTCCTTCTACGTACGCTATCCCAAAACACCAAAGATTGGGATGAGCCACTTCCACCAGACCAGAAGCAAGAATGGGAGAAATGGTGTACCTCCCTGAGATGTCTCCAAAACGTTAGTGTTCAGCGCACATACGTTCCCGTTTCACCCGCAGCTGCACTGAAAAAAGAACTGCACGTCTTTTCAGATGCATCGACTAAGGCAATAGCAGCTGTAGGATACGTCAGAGTCTACGGCCGGGAGAACAATACTCACATCGGTTTCGTAATGGGAAAGGCGAAGATAGCACCACAACAAGGTCACACAGTACCAAGGTTAGAACTGTGCGGCGCCGTATTGGCCGTGGAGCTTGCTGACCTGATAAAGAAAACTATAGACCTTGAGCTACAAACCACCATCTTCTACACAGACAGCAAGGTGGTGCTGGGCTACATTCACAACCAAAGCAGACGCTTTTATGTCTATGTGAGCAATAGAGTCGACAGGATCAGAAAATCTTCAGAACCTGAGCAGTGGCGACATGTGCCAACAGACCAGAACCCAGCGGATCATGCTACACGGTCCATCCCTGCTTCCCAGTTGGCAGAGTCAACCTGGATAAAGGGTCCTGAGTTCTTGACCTGTCAAGACACCTCGACGTTACCGGGACCGGAACACCATGAACTTATAAATCCAGATCAAGATGCTGACATCCGACCTCAGGTACTCAGTAAATCAACCCCTGAGGATGAGAAACCGGTGGTCCAAGCCACTATCTCTCAACGATGGTCAAGAAAACCAAAATATTGCCCCTCGATCATAACCCAGTACCAGTTTACTTTTGAAAATTTCTCTCGTTGGAGATCTGTCTTACGAGGCGTAGCAGCATTCATCCGATTCCTGCGTCGCAGAGCGAATCTGCAGATAAGCATTTCGGAAAGCCATCTCCAAGCACAGAGAGGAATTCTGCGATGGGTGCAACACGACGCGTACCCTCAGGAATTTGAATGGGCAAAAACTAAGAAGCCCATCCCAAAATCTAGCCACTTCTGAAGCTGAATCCATACCTTGATAGACACGGCATGCTGCGAGTAGGGGACGTCTGGAGAAGGCCGAATTGGATTTAAAGACGAAACATCCTATTATACTTCCCGCTCGTCACCATGTGACAAACCTGCTAGTTCAGCATCACCACGAAACCGTCCACCATCAAGGCAGACACTTCACAGAGGGAGCGGTTACAGCTGCTGAACTCTGGATCGTGGGAGGCAAAAGGCTCATTGCTACAGTCCTGCACAAGTGCCTACCTTGTCGTAAGCAGCGACGTGGGTCTTGCAACCAGTTGATGGCTGACCTGCCAATCGAGCGTCTTAGTACTGAACCACCTTTCACCAATGTAGAGAGTAGACGTCTTCGGCCCATGGGCCGTGTGTACCCGACGGACCAGAGGTGGTCAAGCTGACAGCAAACGTTGGGCCGTTCTGTTCACGTGTCTCAGCATTAGAGCCGTCCATATCGAAGTCATCGAATCTATGGACAGCTCCTCCTTTATTAACGCTCTAAGAAGGTTCCAAGACACAGGGGCCCAGTCAAGGTGTTTAGATCCGACCGCGGAACAAACTTTGTAGGAGCATGCAAGGAGTTGCAGATAGATGAAAGCATTCGCCCGGATTCAGCAATTGACAAATACCTAAAGGCTCATGATTGTGAATGGACATTTAATCCTCCCCACGCATCCCACATGGGAGGATCATGGAGCGAATGATCGGATAGCCCGTAAAATCCTGGACTCCATGTTGTTGAAGGTACATATGCTGACCCATGAAACTCTTACCACCCTCATGGCAGAAGTAGCAGCCATCATTAACGCCCGACCTTTGGGCCCAGTTTCTACAGACCCCGAGAATCCAAGTATCCTCGCCCCAGCCACCTTGCTCACCTACAAAACAGGTGATTGGCCGGCTCCAGTAGGGAACTTCGTTCCCAAGGACATGTACAGACAACAATGGAGACAAGTGCAATGGCTTGCCAACACCTTCTGGAAGCGATGGAAGCAAGAGTACTTACCTACCCTACAGGAACGTCGCAAATGGCAGAACAAAGAACCAAATCTCGAAGACGGAGACCTTGTTCTTTTGAAAGATAAGGAAGCGCACCGTAACTCATGGCCTATGGGACTTGTTGCACCAAGTCTTACCCAGCAAAGATGGATTAGTCCGCCAGGTTGCAGTGCAGATCGTGAAGCCAAAGGAGTCCGGTGGCAACCAGCAGACTTTCACCAAGAAACTATATACCAGGCCAATTACCGACCTGGTCCTGCTGCTGAGGAAGACCGAGCTGGAAGATTGAACCTCCAAGCTTTGCATGCTTTGTGTATACTCATTGTTTGCATGTTTGATTAATATGCCTTGATTATCTTCGTTAACAGTTTAGTTAGTAAGGAGTGGAATTTATAATTCCAGGCGGGGAGTGTGCTGACTAGAGCAGCCTGAGAATAGTCAGTATTGGCTACTGTCTCCTTAAGAGACAGCTTTATAATGTTTAAGAGCTATCCCTTTAAGGGCAATGTCTTCAGGGAAATGTAGTTTTCTGTGACATGTGACCAGTTCTATGTGTCTGATTGGTGCTGAGGTGCTTTGCATGCTGGTAAGAAGAAAGCCCTCCATTAGGAATTCCAATTCTCCAGAAGAGCAGCTTCTCACACTCTCTCAGCATGGGAGTGAAGTTACCCTCTTCTCACACCGTATGAAGGGACAGACTGAGTAATCCGGATGAATCTTTTCAACACTGTAAGTGTTTGTTTAGGATGCCTGGAAATAAAGAATCTGTATGTAAAATACCCCTTTATCGGAGTTATCACTGCTGTTTTCTGCAAAGCTACCGTGGGAGCAGAACAAGGGTTTTGCCGCTGAGCTAATCGACAACATATGCAGCATATTTTACCCTCTAAGTTTTATCATACGGTTTAAATTCCTGCTTTCAATATTATATTCTTACTGAATGGAATTCTTTCTAAACAAGGGATCACTGCATTATATATATATTGCTGTTACGCTCGGCATTTACCTGACACCTTCTAATCAATTCACCTGTTTGGGCTGTGAGTGATTAGAGGTTCAGGTTCGGCAGAGGAGGTTATCAATAACTTATATTTACTGCTATTAACAAACCAGCAGGGTTATTCAAAGAGAATCGAAAAGTCACCGCACGTTCAGTGATTTTTCGTTCTCTTCAATTTGGTTCGTTTTGCCAATCCCATTTCGTTGACCCTGCGGTGTATTCAGCAAGCACCACAGGGCCCCCGAATTGCAGGGAAAGATTACCGCAAACCCGCCGAAAACTAACCGTAAAACCCGGTGAATGCACGCCGAAAACCCGCAAAAACATCTGGATCAACCCTCCGAAAACACCGGAAAAAACCAGAGCAGGAGCCGATCACACACAGCGAAGACGCCATAAAAAGCCGACACCGCAGACGAATGCAGTGAATAAATTAAAAAAACAGTTTGCTTGAATGTTTGAAAAGTGAAACGCTGTTTGCAAAGAAACTACTGAGCGAAAATGTCTGAAATTTACATATAAAATCCAATGAATGATAATAAAAACGGCTGTTACAGAAAAAAGAAGTAAAGTTAAATATAAATAATAATAAAAATAAAAAAAATCCAGAAAAATGCTTAAAATATCCTAAAAAATCTATAAATAAAGAGACTCTATACTGCAGAATTTTATAATGAACGGTTTATTAAATATTGAATTAAAACGGGAATATTTTTAACATTGAAGCCTATGGGATTCGCCTGAATAAATCTGCCGCATGAAACCACCGAATGGCAGGGCATTTCGGGAACCTTTCACTGCTGGTTTGTGTTCTCTGAATAGCCGAAGCAGTGCTTTTTTATGGGGATTTCACTGCCCTCGAACAGGCACCGAATGTGCAGGCAATTCGCCCGCCCAAAGACTTCCTCCAAAACATTTAGATAATCTAAAGCAGTGCAGTCTTGCTTACTCAATTTTAGGTTTCTTACAGCCTCTGACGCAGGTCCCTTTAAGCTCTCAGTAATCCTTTGCTTTTTCTGCGCTTCAGGGACGTCCCACTCATCCAGAGCCTGCATCGCCTGTTCCACCCATTCTTCGAAGGTTTCTTCTCCCGCCGGAGTTGGTACGTTTCCTGTAAAATTTCTCAACCGTCGATAACCAAAGTTAGTGTGCGGAGGGCTTGTTCTTTGACATAGCCAGCAAATCTCCAATAGCCACTATAAATTCAGGCCCGATCATGGCCAGCGGACTGGGCGCGGGAACACTCGTGGATTCGCCACGTGGCACACTTGGCTGAATCAGTTGGGACTTCCACCTCATCGGTCAGCTTCATGCTCGCGCCCTGAAAACACACTGGAACACCCTTTCTCCACTCAAAAAGAACATACGTGTGAGAGGTATCTGGGTTCTCTTTAATGTCCAGGATTAACCCCCGATGATCTGGTGTCAGCGCGGCCACGGCCTGGCGAATCTGATCTTCGGCCCAAGTGTCTGCAGGAATATCCATGACTATACACAATTCTATCTGACTACTGTGCTCCTCACACCATTTGGCAGCAGTGTCTGGATCCATATTTAACCCTTTAAATGCGGTTTTTCCAGAGACTGGATCCCGGAAACGAGCACCCACGTGTAGCGCTCACTCCCGGAGGAGCCGCTGAATTTGAACCTCGGGTCAGTCTCCCCGCACTAGGGAATAAATATACTCCAGCACCGCTGAGGATTTTATAAATTATATAGTTTACTGAATAAACTGGCATGTAAAGAGTAACACGGTATACGTAATATATAATATTTACAGTAGTTTGTAATGCGAGAAACGCGTAGCGGAAAAAGAAAAAGAATTTTAACCCCTTCGTGGTTGGAGTGTGAGTCCTCGTACTGGCTATGTCCCGAGAAATGTAAGTGTATGTGTGTATTGGTACCCGGGTACAATATTCAACTGGCCAGTGAATTATTTATGAGGTATCTTCGACTAGTCATGTTGGGGCCCTGTAGGTTTTGACAAAACTGCAGCGTGCTTTAGTACTTTACAGTGGCCGGGAAGGCCTCTCACCCATCCGCCAGATACTCTGCGCTCCGCTCGACCCAGGACGTCTCTCCGCTTTGAGACCTGGCTGGGATTCTCTGTGTCACCGGTTCCGCTGTCTTGCTTGTCTGTATCTGCCACAAGATGTCAAGCTCACCGCCTGCACTCCCTGTTAAATCGTCTGCGGTCTCCTAACTCGGGGTCCTTCAGCTTACTCTGTATCTGTGTACTAGCGGTGGATCACTGGGTCTTCGTTTAATAAGAAGGGAAACCCGATCTCCAGCTCTGCTAGGCCGCACCTGCGCTCTGGCCTGGTCGCGATCACTAACTCCTGCACTTGCGTCTTGCTACTCTCACTCCTCTGTGCGCTCTGACGGCTCTCTCCACGAGGCTGCGGATGTGAGTCTCTCTTTTCCCACCCACTTCCTGTTTCCGCCCGTAAAGCATGCTGAAAAATGTAGTCCCAATGTCCAATGTCTTAGATTGCACTTGTCTCCCTCTGGTGGCCAAAAGCTAGTACTACAACGACAGTGAATTAAAAACAGCGCTGCAAGGGTATGTACATCCAACTCAGGTGAACGGTGTAGGACTTACAGCAGTTTGCAGATGTGCCTCCCACTTGTTAAGGGACCAAAGCTAATGGGACAGACTAATAATCATAAATCAAACTTTCCCTTCTTAATACTTGGTTGCAAATCCTTTGCAGTCAATCACAGCCTGAAGTCTGGAACGCATAGACATCCCCAGACGCTGGGTTTCATCCCTGGTGATGCTCTGCCAGGCCTCTACTGCAACTGTCTTCAGTTCCTGCTTGTTCTTGGGGCATTTTCCCTTAAGTTTTGTCTTCAGCAAGTGAAATGCATGCTCAATGGGATTCAGGTCAGGTGATTGACTTGGCCATTGCATAACATTCCACTTCTGTCCCTTCAAAAACTCTTTGGTTGCTTTTGCAGTATGCTTTGGGTCATTGTCAATGTAATAGAGCAGCAGGAAATGCTGGCAGAATGCTTGGTTGTGTAGGGAGAGGTATTAGCAGTAGGAAAAGGGAAGTGCTCATGCCACTGTCCAGAGCACTGGTGAGACCTCACTTGGAGTACTGTGTGCAGTACTGGAGACCGTATCTCCAGAAGGATATAGACATCTTAGAGAGAGTTCAGAGAAGGGCTACTAAAATGGTGTACGGCTTGAAGGAGAAAAGTTACCAGGAAAGGCTTAATGATCTTAACATGTACAGCTTGGAAAAAAGACGAGACAGAGGAGATATGATAGAAACATTTAAATACGTAAAGGGAATCCACAAGGTAGAGGAAGGGAGTATATTTAAAAGGAAACAAAATAGCAAAACAAGAGGACATAGTCTTAGATTAAAGGGGCAAAGGTTTAAAAGTAACATCAGGAAGCATTATTTTACTGAGAGGGTGGTGGATACATGGAACAGCCTTCCAGTAGAAGTGGTAGAGGCCAAAACAGTAATTGAATTTAAGCAAGCATGGGATAGGCATAAGGCTATCCTAAACAAAAGATAAATCCAGGTAAAGTATCCATGTAATTGGGCAGACTAGATGGGCCGAAAGGTTCTTATCTGCTGACATTTTTCTATGTTTCTATGTTTGTCCATCCGCACTGTGAAGCGCCGTCCAATGAGTTCTGCAGCATTTGGCTGAATGTGAGCAGATAATATTGCCCGAAACACTTCAGAATTCCTCCTGCTGCTTTTGTCAGCAGTCACATCATCAATAAATACAAGAGAACCAGTTCCATTGGCAGCCATACATGCCCACGCCATGACACTACCACCACCATGTTTCACTGATGAGGTGGTATGCTTAGGATCATGAGCAGTTCCTTTCCTTCTCCATACTCTTCTCTTCCCATCACTCTGGTACAAGTTGATCTTGGTCTCATCTGTCCATAGGATCTTGTTCCAGAGCTGTGAAGGCTTTGTTAGGTGTTGTTTGGCAAACTCTAATCTGGCCTTCCTGTTTTTGAGGCTCACCAATGGTTTACATCTTGTGGTGAGCCCTCTGTATTTCTGGACCTGACTGTACGTCCGTATATGGATATAAAACCAAAGCATAAAAAGATGATGACCTAAAACATGTATATAATAATATATAATAAAGTCTTCCAGTCGTTGATAAAATCAGGCTATAATAGCAACTAATACAGTGACAAAATGTGCAAAATGACACAGAATAAAAGATACAGATGTAGCGGATAAAATCGAGGTAATGGTAAAAAACTACTGTAGCGACTGTGCAAAATGACACAAAATAAAAAATACTGATGTGACATAAAACATGAGCATTTATTACAAAGAAATTGGTGCTGGAAATCCGTGCGTATAATAAAACAGAGTTGGTGCGCATATAAAATGAAATACAGTATTCAATTCAATGTAAGTGAAAAAGTGACTTTCAAAACCAATAGTGTATAAAAAATATATAAATATAATAAAAGATGGAATACAGTACATCAGATAGATAAAAGCTGGATCCCGGCCATGTACAGAGGTCTTCCACGAAACATCTTGGTGCCATCAAAATCTCTAAAGAAGAACAAATAAAACAGATGACAGTGTAATAACGTCAGGAACCAGTATAAAAAATAATCTTCAATTGGATAGATGTGACGGGATCCTACTCACGGATTTTAGAGCCTCCTATTGGCTCTATCAGGGTTATTCAAAGAAAGCCGAACTGCCCCTGAAATTGCAATGAACAGTGAATTTCCCCCGTACACTGCTATTTCGTAGCCATTCGACTATTCAAAAAGCTGGTGGCTCCCCAAATTTTGGCGAAATTGCCACCGAAATACAGTGATCTTTGGCAGCAGTGAGAAGTAATCATTACTCTATTCACAGACACCGAACAGCAGAGAAATGTCAGTGAAATGCCCTGATTTTCGGTGTGTTCATGATGACGTTACGTAATGGGGACGTGTCTCCTTCCTGCAAGATTATTATATACTTATTTTAATGAAGAATTCATGGCTCTGAGGAGCTTTTTCTCCTATTTAGATATAAATAAAGCTAATAAATAATCCATGTGGGCCGGGAGGAGGGAAGTTTATTTTATCCAGACTGGGAATTAATTTGTTCATTATATATTAATAGAAAGCGGGGGAGGGGCGCTGGGGTAAATATTTTAGGATTTAATCTGTGTAAAGTGAAACGCTTCTGGCGTCTGGGAATAACATGTGCGTCTCCCAGATCTCCATCATTAAACATGTTCAGAGGGACAGGACCTCACCTGGACGGGTTTTATCATTCGTAATCACAGCTTTATCTCATGTTTTATTTCCCTGATCTGAGAGAATATACAGAAAGGGATTCAGTCATAATATGTGGATTCTGCACCAATAAATGTCATTAAATTGAGGTGATTTGCAGCGTGTGAGGTGTTTATCCGGCGTTGCCCTCTGTATAAAGGAGAATAATTCCACGTATGGAGTTTATTATCTCGCTTTATAAACTGAAATGTTCCCATGTTAATCACGATTAAATGAAGCTGAGCTCTGATCACACACGTTGCTGTGTTATGAATGATATTCTGTGTGTTTAAATGTATTTATTACTTTCCCCGCGTTTTATTTCTGGTTTTAACGCTTGCTGCACACTGCACTGTATGAGGAACCAATAGGTGGGAACATATTTCATGTGGAACCAAACAGCTGCAGCCTGTTGCTGGGGAAACCTGTTAGGACGGACGGTTCCCCCTGTGTGCCGTATAATGGAGGCGTACAGGCTGTTTCTCCTCAGGAAATGTTTATTTTTTAGTTTAGAAGAATCCTCCGGCTCTCCCTGTAGTAATAAGTGGCCGATGAAGTAAATTTACGGCTTTTTTCCTGTCAGACATGTTACATTAGAGCAGGGGTCTCAAACTCAAATCACCTGAGGGCCACTGGACAAGTTTTCACATCCCATGGGGGGCCGCATGCACAATTATAAACAGGTTTTTTTATTAAACAGTTTGTTCTTTTCATTTACAGCAAAAAGTCTTTTTATTTATTTTTCTGAAATTTTTTTGGTATTTTTCCGACAACAATTTTCAATCCCATTTTTTTTTAAAGGCTTTTTTTTTTTCCGTAACAGACCTTTTTATTCCTTTTTAAAAGGCCTATTTTAATATTTGGACACATTTTAATACATTTTTACTGGTTTAAATGCCTATTAGAAGAGCAGCCGAGTAACGTCCATAGTCACTTGCAGTGAACGATCCTAGTCGGACATAGTCGGATGACCAAATCAGTCTCTGGAATATGGACCCAGTTAATGGCCAAAAACCGTTCTGAGCAGCAACACGTCGCTTTATTATTTGTTTTTTTTGAGAGAGCTCTGTGACCTCTTTATTTCTGAGGCACATCTCCCATACTGGCCGGGAGCAGGGAAATCTGACTGGTTAAATGGGAATTCTCTCAAAACCCACATACATCAAACCAGTCAGATTCCCTGCTCCAATTGTAAGGACAGTAAGGGATATGTGCAAAAGAAGTTCACACCACGGGGAGGGGGGGCAGCAGCCCAGAGAGCAGTGTAACAGAAGGTGTGTGACTGGGGGGAGGGGGCAGCAGCCCAGAGAGCAGTGTAACAGAAGGTGTGTGACTGGGGGGAGGGGGCAGCAGCCCAGAGAGCAGTGTAACAGAAGGTGTGTGACTGGGGGGAGGGGGCAGCAGCCCAGAGAGCAGTGGAACAGAAGGTGTGTGACTGGGGGGAGGGGGGGCAGCAGCCCAGAGAGCAGTGGAACAGAAGGTGTGTGACTGGGGGGAGGGGGGCAGCAGCCCAGAGAGTAGTAACAGAAGGTGTGTGATTGGGGGAGGGGGGGCAGCAGCCCAGAGAGCAGTGTAACAGAAGGTGTGTGACTGGGGGGAGGGGGCAGCAGCCCAGAGAGTAGTGTAACAGAAGGTGTGTGATTGGGGCAGCAGCTCTGGGCAGTGGAAGGAGCTGATGCACATAGAGTTGTTCCTCCCCCAGGCTGCATGTCCCTGCGTCCTGCATTGTCAGATTACCAGTGCACACACAGGAGCCGCTGGGCACAGTCCCCAGAGAGTGGCTGCTCTCAGCTTCAGGGCTGCTGCTGGCCTCTGGAAGCTGACATCTTGTCCCACGTGCTGCTGAGTGAGGAGCAGAGATCCCATCGGGCCAGGCTGCTGCCAGGTGAGAAATGATCTGCCCTCTGTCTTCACTGTAAGCTCTCAGCATTCCCCCCCCCTGCAGCTGCAGAGACCCCCCCTCCCTGCTTACACACACAGCCTCCCTCCAGAGTAAGCTGTAATAAGTGAGGGGTCTCCCTGTGTTCAGAAGCAGACATTCCTGGACACAGGAGACCCCATCACATATTATAAACCCTGCTAAAAAATCTTCTTCATACACAGATATCCAGACTATGATTTCTGAATACCTGTGTAAATTGATGATTTGTTTTACAATCTGGGCGACATTGGAGGCTGTACCTATTTTTCTGTGTGTGTATATTACACAAAAAATATCCTGCACTCAATCCTTCTTAATCATGCACTGTACAGAGACAGAGAGCCACATGCTTGCGCTGCTCATTGTCACTTCCTACAGCTACCGACAGGGGGCACTATCAGCTGCCTTACCATAAGCTAAAATGAGGATGTTAATTTCCCCTTGGTGTCCCGTGTTATAAGCAGGGGAGACACTGAATCCAGCAGCCTGCCCCGTAACGGCCACTAGCCTTCTGGATACTCGCAGCAGAGCTAACACCCAACCGCAAGTATCACCTCCTGGAGTCCATAGGACTCCATGGATGCTTGTGCTTCCGGGCCATGTGATCTCGCTCTTGTGAGATCGTGCAGTGCCATGGAGTGATCACGGAGGGAGGCTGGGTCCCCAGTCTCACTCTACTCCCGGCTGCCAGACGTGGCGGATCAGGACGACGTTCTCACTGCGGGATGAGACTGTTAACAATTAAAGCAACACTCTAGGCTAAAAATCACACACCCGGGGGCGGAGCTAGCTGAGGAAGCGAGCGGCTGCATGTTGAAGGAGCTCCGTGATAAACACGGTTTTTAAAGTTATTTCCGCCGCTTGCTCGCACTTGAGAAACGCTCTACGGTCTCTGGGGGCACTGGGGGACTTGGTGAGTTTGCCTTACCCCGAAATTGACGCTCCGGAGTGGATTAACCCCCGCAGCACAATCGGGCCTAGTACTAGCGGCCATTTTAGAAGCCTGGAAGGAGATTTCTGAGACCTTTTACCGCTCTTCTTCTTTGTGCCTGCGCTTTTGTGACATGCCCACCGGTCGCTCACAGAAGCTGGGGTCCAGACAGAGGACATTCGGGACTCCATGAGAGGTGGGTCCACTTCGAAGGGAGATGCGATCTCCTCCTCCCTCCCCCCGGGCTATGACTTTTCGGAAGATGAAGAGGACCCCTGGCACTCGGGTGGTAGCTCTGCGATGACCTGGATCTCCCCACAATCTCGGACACCAGACTCCCAACCACTATCTGCAGCAGCAAAAAAAAGGCGCAAAAGAAACGAAAAGCAGCGCTGACGGCGTCTTTGAGTGCCTCACTTGCTGCTGGTGGCCTCTGACAGGGATTCGGCTGAGGAACCCAGCTTTTAGCCAGCAGTAGTGTGGCTTAATTACGACAGGACGTTTTGAGACCGGGTGCCCAACCGCAACAAACGAGAGCGACCTCACTCGAAACCCGTATGACACAGCCTGAGGAAAGTCGGCAGGAGAGGATGATGATCTTCCTCTTACGAAAAGAGACCTTCGGAGGATCCTGGATGAACTCCGGGAGATCCGGGGGTGTGGAAACCTGAAGTGGCGGCGGTCGGGGGAGGTTGCAACAATCCGTGCGCAGGTGACAGCAGTGCAGGCGACGACCTCTACAGTGCTATCGGAACATACTCACCTGTTGGGACAGGTCGCTGGTCTAAGATCCCAGGTCGAGCTTTTGTCCCGCTCTGTGGAGATGCTGGAAACAAGACACCGCCGTCGTAACGTCAGGGTCAGAGGCATCCCGGACTCTGTGTCGTCGGATGAACTCCCAGCTTATGTGTCTCGTTTGGCCCTTCGGATGGCGGGACTCCCTCCTGACAAGCCAGATGTGATCGGATCGGTATTCAGGGTTCGGAAACCTGCGGCGCTTTCGAAGGGGACACCCCGTGATGTCGTGGTGGCCTTTCGTGACGTAGCATTTAAGGTCAAGCTTATGTCTGCTCCTGGCGCAAGAGATCCAGTGAAATTTGAGGGCTCCACGTTGGTTTGTATCACGACCTTCCATTCCAGACTCTGCTTGCTCGCAGGCGGTTCCGTCCTGTGACTGCGGTTCTTCGTCGGAGGGGGATCCGTTATCGGTGGAGCTTGGCGGAGCATTGGTGGTGACACATAATAATGTCCCCTACACCATCACTGATCCTGAAACCGCCTGGTCCGACCTTGAAGCGGCGGGCATCTCGCCGGACCCTCCGGAACTTCAGCCAGACTGAGACCTGAGCGATATTGTTTACCCCCCCCAGCTTTTTTCTCTCTGTTTACGTGTCACTGGTCTATAGATAAGCTCTGAGTATAATTTATCAGGACATTTTATGGCATTTACGTTGATAGTCCTACATGCTTATGTGTTTCTTTTGTGTTTTCCTCCTTCACTGAGGTTGGGACTTCTTGCTTTTTGTTTTTTGTTTTTATTATTCCCTTATTGACCTGTTACTACTTGCATCTTACATTATCTGACTGGCTGACCGTAGTTAGTTTGGCCAGCCCTAGACGGCTGTCTTTTTCTACGTTTGATTTCGTGAATTTCTTGTTATGTATAATTCTCTAAATAAAGAATTAAAAAAAAAAAAAAAAATCACACACCCCCCTTTTTTTTACATTATATTATACTATTGCCCTACCTAGTTATTCAGGTGTTTGGTTTTTTTTCAATGTAATACATTACCCTAAAAAACACTTGTTTCCAACGGTGTTTTTTTTTTTTTTATGCTCACCTCCTCCTTTCCTCTCCCGTCGTCGGGTAACTCTTCAACTTGGCTAATGGTTTCGTGAGAAGCGCACATGCCGCCTCTCACGTAAACCAGCCAATCAGCAGGCTTCCTCTCTTCTTTGATTTAGTGTTACACGCAAGAGGATGCGCCAAAACACTAATCACAGCCGCTGCTGCCAGCTACTGCGGCGAGTTGGAGACGTCATCGAGCTGAAAGTGCGATGACGTCTCCTACTCGGCAAATAGTCGCAGAAGCGGAAGTACAAATCCCGCTCTGCTGACTGACAGCTGGGAGGGTGGAGTAAAGTCCTCCGCGTCTCTCAGCTGTTTCAGCCGATCGGCTGAGCGGAGGGGGAGCAAAGAGGCATACTTAGGTGGTCATGTTGCCTAGAGTATCCTTTAAAGTAAGTTGATATAATTAATATAAACGACGCGTAATATTTTTTTTATATTGCAGAAAAAATATTAAAATATGGATGGATTTTTTTGGGGGGGGGGGTCATCGTGGATTCTTGCACCGGGGCCCTGAGGTTTCTAGTTACGCCTCTGGAGTAGCGGGATTAGGTGTGAGCCGGGATTGTGTTTATTGTGTGTATAATGGCAATAAAGAGCTTCTTGTATGAAATCCTCACACAGGCCGTGACTTCCAGCGTTTGCTCTTAGGATAGGAAGAAGCTCACGGCTCTCACTTAATGCGCTGATTCTTAGCGGATCCTGCAGGATTCATGAGATCTCACAGATCAGATCTAGGTTTAGCAGAGAGTTTCAGTGAATGTGACCCAGGGATCTGTTTCCTGCAGAGTCACAGCTCAAACACACAATACCAGATATTCCACATCTCATAAAAGGAGGGTTTCACCTCACCACGAGTCACTGTTTAGTGAATAAACCCCTACCCAGACAGAGGGATAACAGTCAGTCCCATGATGCAAAGTGTCCAAGCACTGTGTGTGTGGAATGTGGTAAAACACGCCCACTGACTCCTTATAGGAGAAAAGTTAGTTTCGTTTCTCATTCTGCTTCCAGCGATGGCGTCTGCTGATCTGGGAGACGAGCTGACCTGCTCCATCTGCCTGAACATTTATACAGACCCTGTGACCCTGCCATGTGGACACAGCTTCTGCAGGACCTGCATTGGGGATGTGCTGGACACACAGGAGGCATCTGGAGCCTATAAGTGTCCTGAGTGCAGAGCAGAGTCTCAGGAGCGTCCGGCTCTGGTGAAGAACAGGAAACTGCGAAACATCGCAGAGAATATCCGATCTACTCACCCAGAGCAGGAGGAGGCCGGGATCCCCTGTACTTACTGTGACTCTCCGGTACCGGCTGCTAAAACATGTCTACATTGTGATGGAGAGAGTAGCCCAGTGATAGACTACTAAAGAGCTTCTAAGATGTGATATCCAGAGCCACTCAGGGGGTAACCCAAAATAAACAAATAAGGACCTCTAAACTAGAGGTAACCGGCTAGGACATAACAATAAACATTAAATACTTTATTGAACATTTAAACATGAACCCTTAAGAAGGTTATTAAAGGACAATACAAAACAATTGGACATAAATTAAAATCAATATAACCACAATAATTAATAGGTAAATTACCTCAGGGAGTGGTTATAACAATTGGATGATAAATAGAACTAGTGAAAAAACCATTAGATTAGCTCCTTCTGTAATACAGCATTCGTTTCTTAATGGAGCATCAATGGATTCACTAAATTGTATGGGATGACAATGATCGCTGTCTTGACTAATTCATACTGTCTTATGGGGCATTTAAATGTGAAATTACCCCCAATGCAAGTAGAAAGCGTCACTACCAATTGGCATGAGTTCAAATACAGCCAGAGTACATGCAATATGGTTGTAAACCAGTGCTACAATTGCTGAATGATTATTGCGTACGAAATTCGATCATATTTTGAACTGTTGCACTTTTAAATCAGATGCCTTAAGGTGCTAAATTGTAAAGGCACAATAATGAGGAACGAAGTAATAACACCCTGTGCGATGTTTAAATATGAATTTGAAATGAATTGCACACTAATTCAAGAGTGACCTTTGTAGTTGGAATTAATTCATAGGTATGAATAAACGTTCACATCTAGAATGGGATAGAATGCTTAAGGTAACTCAATCATTACATCATTAGCATAAATGGTGCGAACATATGTATAGTTCTAAAGTTTTTGCATTCTTACATAAAGTATCCCAAAATGCTATGTTTAAACCGTGCATATAATTGTATGGAATGAAAAGACGTCCAAAACAGCGTTTAGATCGAATTTTACCAAGTGACTATTCAATCGTTTGTAAACTAATGGATTATTCAATAAAGAGACTGCATACATTCAACATCTCACTATATTATGATTATACAAAATACGATCTCGTCATAGTCCTGCAGTTGAGCTGTTGCACCTTTGATTCAGAGACCTTAGAGTGCTAAGTTGTAAGGCACTTATAAACAAAATGAAAAGGTAACGCCCAAAGTAGCGTTTTGGATTAGAATTCTTATGTATAAGAGTGATAATGCCCAAGGCTGTGTATAGATTAGAATTCTTGTATATATAAGGGATGCCAATTGATGATAACTTTGGTTAACAGAGTTAATTAGTTGGAATAAATAACCGTTCACTTGAATAATTCTTTTGTGGTCTCAATCATTGCGTAATTAGCATACAAAATACAATCATATACACAGTTTTTAGAATTTTAAGCTGTTGCGTTCATTTCTCAAGTATCCTAAGGTACTATATTGCGAAAATGCACATATATTGTATATAAAATAGTGACGCCCAAAGCAGCGTTTAATTAGACAATCTGTGCGTCGTGAGCATACAAAGTGCAATTATTTAACAGTTCTGAAGTTAAAAGCTGTTACTTTCATTTCACAAGTATCACAAGGTTCTATATTGCAAAGGTGCACATATGTAATATATAAAGTAATAATGCCCAAAGCAGCGTTTAAATAGACAATCCTTGCGTTGTTAGCATACAGAGTGCAGTTATATACACAGTTCTGGAGTTTTAAGCTGTTACATACATTTCTCAAGTATCCTAAGGTACTATATTGCAAAGGTGCACATATGTTGCATATAAAGTAGTGACGCTCAAAGCAGCGTTTAAATAAACATTCCTTGCGTTATTTGCGTAAGAAGTACAATTATGCACAGTTCTGGAGTTTTAAGCTGTTACGTTCATTCCTCAAGTGTCTTAAGGTACTATATTACAAGAAAAAAATGCATATGTGTATATAGAGTAGTAACGCCCAAAGCAGCGTTTAGATGGAAAATTATTGCGTTATTGGCACAAAAAATACAATTATATACACAGTTTGTAGAGTTTTTAAGCTGTTGCGTTAATTCCTCAAGTATCCCAAGGTACTAAATTGCAAGGGTGCACTTTTGTATATAGAGTAGTAACGCCCAAGGCAGCGTTTTGATGGACAATTATTGCGTTATTAGTATACAAAGTACAATTATTAACACAGTTCTGAAGTTTTAAACTGTTACATTTATTCCTCAAGTATTTTAAAGTACTATTAAGCAAGGGTGCACTTATGTTATATATGAGATAGTGACGCCCAAAGCAGCGTTTAGATAGATTTTAAACAGGGATATTTCAGTCATTCATTGTCTCACAGATTTTCAAATGGAGTGATTGCAATCACTCGTCATCCCATTAAAGGTTCAATAATTCATTTATCATTTTAAATTTTTAAGAAAGATAATATATTCATTTTTCGAATATCTTAAATTAAGATTGAGATCATCTAAGGCATTCGACGCGCGTTTCACCTGCGTGCTCCTCAGGAATGCTAACTAATTTAGTGTATCGGGGTTGCTTTAAAAGACCTCCTTTGAGCTTTCAAATGAACACGTGATTTGATTCACCAATCAGATAGTTTATCTGAACCAACTAAGTACTTGGACGATCATTTATTTATTTCAATACGTGTTTGAGAGCTGCAAATCACTCATTCTATTATGTAAACGAATATGATTCTTTATTCATATTGTAGATCATATAGGAATGGATTTTGAACAATGTTGTGTTTTTGAACAGCAGAGTTTATTAATCAAGCTAATTATTGCTGAACAAATGGACGGAAACCTACAGATAAACCATATTACAAACGATCATATTGGTGGTTAATTGGCTTAATGGATTTTTAACAATTCGAATATCAAACTTTAAATCGAGATATTTTAATACAGTAATGTTCGCACCATTTATGCTAATGATGTAATGATTGAGTTACCTTAAGCATTCTATCCCATTCTAGATGTGAACGTTTATTCATACCTATGAATTAATTCCAACTACAAAGGTCACTCTTGAATTAGCGTGCAATTCATTTCAAATTCATATTAAACATCGCACAGGGTGTTATTACTTCGTTCCTCATTATTGTGCCTTTACAATTTAGCACCTTAAGGCATCTGATTTAAAAGTGCAACAGTTCAAAATATGATCGAATTTCGTACGCAATAATCATTCAGCAAATTGCTTGGTTTACAACCATATTGCATGTACTCTGGCTGTATTTGAACTACATGCCAATTGGTAGTGACGCTTTCTACTTGCATTGGGGTAATTTCACATTTAAATGCCCATAAGACAGTATGAATTAGTCAAGACAGCGATCATTGTCATCCCATACAATTTAGTGAATCCATTGATGCTCCATTAAGAAACGAATGCTGTATTACAGAAGGAGCTAATTCTAATGGTTTTTCACTAGTTCTATTTATCATCCAATTGTTATAACCACTCCCTGAGGTAATTTACCTATAATTATTGTGGTTATATTGATTTTAATTTATGTCCAATTGTTTTGTATTGTCCTTTAATAACCTTCTTAAGGGTTCATGTTTAAATGTTCAATAAAGTATTTAATGTTTATTGTTATGTCCTAGCCGGTTACCTCTAGTTTAGAGGTCCTTATTTGTCTACATTGTGAAGCTTCTCTGTGTGAAAAACACTTAAAGAAACACAGCAAGTCAGCAGAACACGTCTTAACTGAACCCACCACTTCACTGGAGAACAGGAAATGCTCCGTCCACAAGAAGGTCCTGGAGTATTACTGCTGTGAGGACGCGGCCTGTATCTGTGTGTCCTGCAGCCTGGCCGGAGAGCACAGGGGACACCAGGTGGAGACTCTGAATGAGGCCTCTGAGAAGAGAAGAAGGAGAAACTGAGGAATATTCTGCATAAAACTGACCTCACAGAGAGAGGAGGCCGAGAAAAGAGTCCAGAGCCTGGAGGAGCTCAGGAGACAAGTGCAAGGAAAAGCAGCCGGGGTAACAGAGCGAGTCACTGCCCTGATTAGGGACATCAGGAAACAGCTGGAAGCCCTGGAGAAGCGAGTCCTGAGTGAGATCCCCGGCAGGAAGAGCAGGTCTCACTCCGAGTCTCAGATCTAATCCGGCAGCTGGAAATAAAGAAGGAGGAGCTGTCCAGGAAGATGGGCGACATCAAGGAGCTGTGTGACATGACCGACCCAGTAACTGTCTTACAAGGACGGGAAATCAGACAGAGGACGACTATTGTGACACTGAGGAGGACACAGAGAGACGTGACATAAAGGTCCATGATGCAGGAGATCTGGATGTGGGTCTGATCTCAGTGACCTTACACTCAGGCCTAGCTGGGATTGTGACCGGAATAACGAGACGGCGCCGTGTACCGGAGGCTTCAAACATGTTACTGGATGTAAACACGGCTTCAGACATGTTACTGGATGTAAACACGGCTTCAGACATGTTACTGGATGTAAACACGGCTTCAGACATGTTACTGGATGTAAACACGGCTTCACACATGTTACTGGATGTAAACACGGCTTCAGACATGTTACTGGATGTAAACACGGCTGGTAATGATGTTTCTGTATCAGAGAATTTGAAAACTGTTTCCTGGTCAGGAATAAATCAGAGACGCCCAGAAACACCAGAGAGATTTCAGGATTCGCCTCAGGTTTTAAGCTCCAGGAGTTTCTCCTCAGGGCGACATTACTGGGAAGTGGAGGTCAGTGAATCAGGGGGGTGGAGGGTCGGGATGACCTATCCCAGTATAAAGAGGAGGGGAGGAAAGCAGTCATGGATTGGAGAAAATAACAAGTCCTGGTGTTTGGAGAAGATTTATAATAAAATGTATTATATGATTCATGACAGTATTGAGATCCAGTTCCCTCACCCCTCTTCCTGTCGTAGATTAGGGATATTCCTGGACTATGAGGTCGGACGTTTGTCCTTTTATGAGCTGTGTGACCCGATCAGACACTTAAACACCTTCACTTCCGCCTTCACTGAGCCGCTCCATGCTGGATTCTGGGTATATGGGGATAATACCTGGGTGAGAATTTGAGGAATTTTGGGATTTTGTGTCAGTTAAAATGATTTCTAGGAGTGAAAACTCTTTAACCCATAGAATGCCTTGCTGGGTTTAGCTAATAATCCCATATTAAGAATAATTGTATATAAAGAAAGGAATGTTTGTGCAGAAACATGATGGGATCCCCCTCTGATAATGGGCCGAGCAGGACATGAGATCCACCAACTGGCTCAAACATTACTGGAAAATCCCATTCTTAATATTCCTCTTAATGGAAAGTTTCTGGATCAGGTTGTGCAGATGTAAATGCTATTTCCCTGTGATTGCCGATTGGCTGAATGTTTACCCCCTGATCGCTGGCTATTAAGCTGATCCTTTGAGATCTCGTGGCTTTGCTCCTGATTTATACTGATTGATTGATCATAGAACTGATACTCGCTGATAGATTTGTAATCAATAAATCTGATTTCTATTTCACACAAACGCCGCGTAAAGAATGACTTGTTTGTGTCCGTTCCCTCCAATCAGTGATGAGTATTTATATGCACAGGGGGGGGGCTCCGGGTACTCGGGTATCATTAATACATGTTACTCCCTGAGGTCACATGATGCACGTGGTTAATATACAGGCTGGAGGTCACCCAGGGGTTAAATAACAGAAAATCCAAAGCTAAAAGCAGGAGAAATACTCGGGGACAATTCCATGTATGTGACACAAAACAGGGGTATGGAGAGATGTGGTCGGGCAGAGATCGGGCTGGCAGCGCAGCGCAGGTTCAGAGTCGCTTGTAGACGCAGGAGAATCAAATCCCAAATAAGTATCAAATGCCAATACTCAGTGTACACAGAGAAATGACGAGTGAGGCTGGAAGCAGCTATATAAAGAATATAAGGCCACACGGCGCTATATAAATATCTGCTTCATGCGGATAAGATAGGTGACTTTATGCAGGAAACAATGTTTAAGCAATGCGCAGATATTCCTGCAAAGTGCTGTGTGATTGGAAAGTCTGCTGTTACTTTGCACGTGATATAAAGTTATACATACAATGTGCACAGATCAGATTAAAAACCTTATTAATGACAAATAGCAATTTAAATCAGATTCTCTGGGCTCTGTCGCCACCTAGTGTCTAGAAATCATCATGACCACAACACCATGAAACGTGTTGAGATTCTAGGGGCCCTATTACAATCTTCGCGCAAACGTTTGCGCCGGTGTTCCGTCGAGGATTGCCTGATCGTCGAATAATGCCTGGGCCGCTCTGCGCATGCGCCTGGTGCACCTACGTCGAAGAAGCTGTCAATCAAGCGGCCGATCAGCTGGCTTCCGTGATGTAGGTGCATTCGGACATGAGCGTCGGATCAATCGGACACGAGCGCCCGATCCTGCAAGCCCCGCTATGCGCAAAGCGGCCACGAGCGGCAGATCCCAAGGGCGACACTGCGCATGAAAGCACGAGTTGCACTGTGCTTAATGTTTTTACGCTCATCGCGCCGGACGCTGGGAATGTTTATGTCTCGTCTCCAATTAAAAATAAATAATAAAGTTTTTTTACATTTGAAAATCGTTCGTTGTGATAAAATAAACATGTAAAGGCAGTATGTTTGTGCGCACGCCGCTGACACACAATATGACTGGCTAAGAGATTTTTTTTTATATTTAAGGTTTTTTTTATTTTGAAATAGAGTCAGCAATTACAAACAAATAAAATGGCCACGCAGGGCAAAGCGAGTCATCTGAGAGTATAATAAAATGGCCACGCAGGGCCAAAGCGAGTCATCTGAGAGTATAATAAAATGGCCACGCAGGGCCAAAGCGAGTCATCTGAGAGTATAATAAAATGACCACGCAGGGCCAAAGCGAGTCAACTGAGAGTATAATAAAATGGCCACGCAGGGCCAAAGCGAGTCATCTGAGAGTATAATAAAATGGCCACGCAGGGCCAAAGCGAGTCATCTGAGGTATATAAAATGGCCACGCAGGGCCAAGCGAGTCATCTGAGAGTATAATAAAATGACCACGCAGGGCCAAAGCGAGTCAACTGAGAGTATAATAAAATGGCCACGCAGGCCAAAGCGAGTCATCTGAGAGTATAATAAAATGGCCACGCAGGGCCAAAGCGAGTCATCTGAGAGTATAATAAAATGACCACGCAGGGCCAAAGCGAGTCATCTGAGAGTATAATAAAATGGCCACGCAGGGCCAAAGCGAGTCATCTGAGAGTATAATAAAATGGCCACGCAGGGCCAAAGCGAGTCATCTGAGAGTATAATAAAATGGCCACGCAGGGCCAAAGCGAGTCATCTGAGAGTATAATAAAATGGCCACGCAGGGCCAAAGCGAGTATCTGAGAGTATAATAAAATGACCACGCAGGGCCAAAGCGAGTCATCTGAGAGTATAATAAAATGGCCACGCAGGGCCAAAGCGAGTCATCTGAGAGTACAATAAAATGGCCACGCAGGGACATAGTACGTCACGTTAAGGAGAACATTTAAGACATCAAAAATATGAACTAGTCATCTAGAAAGCTCAGCAGGAGAATAATAAGAAAAAAGAGTCCACTGATATCATCCGGAATAACACGCGGGTGGGGGGGTGGAGACTAGAATTTAGGGAAAAACAGGGGACGCGAACAAAAAGTCTCAAATTTGCGCAGCACAGAAAAGATAAATATCAGGAATCATACGGGGGAGTATTCAATATTGCGTCGTCTAGTAAAGCAGAGAACAGACACTTCATGTAACAGGGCTAACCTCCTGAGTATTCTTTTGAGCAAAGGAAGGGGGGATGGGGAGATGTATGGCAAAAGGCCTAAACAGTGCCGACCCAGGCTGATTCCCAAATGACCACAGGAAAGGGCAGTGGGGGGAAAATGGCACCAGGGCCGGGGATTCCGAGTGGGGCAAACCGGGTACCAGGCTTCGGTTGCAACCTCCGGAAGGTCCCAAGAGGGCCAAGGGGGAAGTGGAGGAGGAGAGGAGAAAATAAAAAGGGAAGGGGGGGAGACAGGAGTCTCTAATGATAGGACATCGAAATAAAATGGGGGGGATATCGAAAAATGTCCACAATGGCAGCCACTGAAGACAAAAATAGTAAAAATAAAAGTCCTCATAATAGAGCACAGCAAGGGAATAAAATAAAATAAAAAGAAAAGTCATCAAGGAACGGTTCAGCGATGGGGAAGATCCGCCGAAAGGAGCAGGGGAAGAGACTCCTCATCCAGCATCCAGGAACAGCATCGGGGCCATCTCAGGCAGCGCCCCGCAGGTCATCTCAGGTTGCTCGGCCTCATCAGGAACGCAGGTAAGCGACTCTCTCAGCTGTCACTGGGGTCAGAAAACATCCCAGCGCCGACATCTCCGCTGGAAGGCTCCCAGTCGGATCCTCGTAGGCCACCGCAGACACCGCCTGGTCAGGTAATTCACAGGCCGCTGACCGAGAAAGCCCATCCACCTCCAGCGAATCCAGCGGTGGCAGTGCTTCAATGCACGAGGTCGCTCCCAGAGTGCCAGGCTCTCCCGTCAGCATCTCGACTTCGCCACAATGCCCTCCTTCCAATCGCAGATCCATATCCATCGGCAGGGTCAGTTAGCGAGGCAGCAGCATCCCCGAGCGGCAAGTGCGTCGTCACTCCCCGACAGGCCGATATCACTGCCATTAAACGGCGCCAAACCCCTCTGCTAAGTGGGGCATTGTCGTCATCTCCCAACAGCTCCAGGCAAGCATCGAATGCCGATATTGCAGCCCCTGGGTTCACATGGGGGGGAGGGGAAGCACCTCTCATCCAGGTCCCCGGTCCATCGTCCCTCCCTGCTTTACCGACAGCTGCAGAAGCCGGGTGACGGGGGCCCACCGTCTCCACGGCCCGATTCAGGCACTCATCCAGGGAGGTTGTCCTCCAAGGCAGCGAGGGAGCAACAGGGCCAGGTTCCATCACGAAAGGTAGGCCGCAATATGGCCACCGAGGCAGCATGTCGGCCCTGAACAGTCGCCAGGAATAGAGTCTCTGGTCTGGAGGGGGAGCTAGACGGACTCCAGAAAGTTTAGACCCGTGGTCAGCCGCAGAGGGGTCACTTATCGGGGATATCTGATGGAGCAAAGGACCCCAAACCGCCTCTAACAGGGCAGAATAAAGCGGAGCACAATCATGGCACATCTTCTCCCCACAGCAGCCGACCACGCCCCGGCTAAGAGATGTTTAACTCAAAACCACTGTGCTGCAGCAATTCAGTGCATTCTAACCCCGAGCTTTGTGTGAAGGTGTTGAATTGCTGCAGGTTCATCGCGAAACCAATCTGGATCTAGACGTCTGGTTATACACATTGTAATTATTTTTATTTATATAAATTGTTTTCACTGTCGTCCACTTAGGATGTCGAACCCATATTTTTATGAATATGTCCTTATATATTTTAATTTTGATTCAGTTGTGCGTCTAATATATATATATAAATATGATATTGTAGTCTTAATCCATTTTGGTTTTATAAGCTTTAATTAGCATTAATTAGCTTAATTAGCTTTAATTAACCCTGTACTTTTACCTATATTTACATTTTTAACCAAAATAAATATAAGATATTATTTAGATTAGAAACATCACAAAGACAACCCGCACACCCTGAATATATGAAGGAGCCCCTAAAAACACACCGCACACACCCTGAATATATGGAGGAGCCCCTAAAAAGACACCGCGCACACCCTGAATATATGGAGGAAGCCCCTAAAAGACACCCGCACACCCTGAATATATGGAGGAGCCCCTAAAATAGACAGCAGCACCCTGAATATATGGAGGAGTCCTAAAAACACCCTGAATATATGGAGGAACTAAAAGACACCCGCACACCCTGAATATATGGAGGAGCCCCACAAAGACACCCGCACACCCTGAATATATAGAGGAGCCCCAAAAAGACACCCACACCCTGAATATATGAGGAGCCCCTAAAAGACACCCGCACACCCTGAATATATGAAGGAACCCCTAAAAAGACACACACACACCCTGAATATATGGAGGAGCCCCTAAAAACACACCCACACACCCCGCATATATGGAGGAGGCCCTAAAAACACACCCGCACACCCTGAATATATGGAGGAAAACCTAAAAACACACCCGCACACCCTGAATATATAGAGGAACACCTAAAAAAACACCTGCACACCCTGAATATATGGAGGAGCCCCTAAAAACACACCCGCACACCCTGAATATATGGAGGACCCCTAAAAAGACACCCGCACACCCTGAATATATGGAGGAACCCTTAAAAACACCCACACACCCTGAATATATGGAGGAGCCCCTAAAAAATTACCCGCACACCCTGAATATATGGAGGAACCCCTAAAAAGACACCCACACCCTAAATATATGGAGGAACCCCTAAAAAGACACCCGCACACCCTGAATATATGGAGGAACCCCTAAAAACACCCGCACACCCTGAATATATGGAGGAGCCCCTAAAAAGACACCCACACCCTAAATATATGGAGGAACCCCTAAAAAGACACCCGCACACCCTGAATATATGGAGGAACCCCTAAAAACACCCGGACACCCTGAATATATGGAGGAACCCCTAAAAACACACCCGCACACCCTGAATATATGGAGGAACCCCTAAAATAACACCGCACACCCTGAATATATGGAGGAGCCCCTAAAAACACCCGCACACCCTGAATATATGGAGGAGCCCTAAAAACACACCCGCACACCCAGAATATATGGAGGAACCCCTAAAAACACACCCCGCACACCTTAATATATGGAGGAGTCCCCTAAAAAGACACCCGCACACCCTGAATATATGGAGGAACCCCTAAAAAACACACCCGCACACCCTGAATATATGGAGGAACCCCTAAAAAGACACCCACACACCCTGAATATATGGAGGAGCCCCTAAAAACACACCCGCACACCCTGAATATATGGAGGAACCCCTAAAAAGACACCCACACTCCCTGAATATATGGAGGAGCCCCTAAAAAGACACCTGTACACCCTGAATATATGGAGGAGCCCCTAAAAAGACACGCACACCCTGAATATATGGAGGAGCCCCTAAAACAACACCCGCACACCCTGAATATATGGAGGAACCCCTAAAAAGACACCCACACCCTAAATATATGGAGGAACCCCTAAAAAGACACCCGCACACCCTGAATATATGGAGGAACCCCTAAAAACACCCACACACCCTGAATATATGGAGGAGCCCCTAAAATGACACCTGGACACCCTGAATATATGGAGGAGCCCCTAAAAAAACACCCACACCCTGAATATATGGAGGAGCCCCTAAAATGACACCTGGACACCCTGAATATATGGAGGAGCCCCTAAAAAAACACCCACACCCTGAATATATGGAGGAACCCCTAAAAAGACACCCACACACCCTGAATATATGGAGGAGCCCCTAAAACGACACCCGGACACCCTGAATATATGGAGGAGCCCCTAAAAAGACACCCGCACACCCTGAATATATGGAGGAGCCCCTAAAAGACACCCACACACCCTGAATATATGGAGGAGCCCCTAAAAGACACCCACACACCCTGAATATATGGAGGAACCCCTAAAAACACACCCGCACACCCTGAATATGTAGAGGAGCTCCTAAAAATACACCCACACACCCTGAATATATGGAGGAGCCCCTAAAAACACCCACTCACCCTGAATATATGGAGGAACCCCTAAAAACACACCCAGACACCCTGAATATATGGAGGAGCCCCTAAAATAACACCCGGACACCCTGAATACATGGAGGAACCCTAAATACACACCCGCACACCCTGAATATATGGAGGAGCCCCTAAAAGACACCGCACACCTTAATATATGGAGGAGCCCCTAAAAACATCCGCACACCCTGAATATATGGAGGAGCCCCTAAAAACACACCCGCACACCCTGAATATATGGAGGAGCCCCTAAAAAGACACCCGCACACCCTGAATATATGGAGGAACCCCTAAAAATACATTACCTGCACCCTGAATATATGGAGGAGTCCCTAAAAACACCCCCTGAATATATGGAGGAACCCTAAAAAGACACCCGCAAACCCTGAATATATAGAGGAGCCCCACAAAGACACCCACACACCCTGAATATATGAAGGAGCCCCATAAAAGACACCCGCACACCCTGAATATATGAAGGAACCCCTAAAAAGACACCCACACACCCTGAATATATGGAGGAGCCCCTAAAAACACACCCGCACACCCTGAATATATGGAGGAAAACCTAAAAACACACCCGCACACCCTGAATATATAGAGGAACACCTAAAAAAACACCTGCACACCCTGAATATATGGAGGAGCCCCTAAAAACACACCCGCACACCCTGAATATATGGAGGAGCCCCTAAAAAGACACCCGCACACCCTGAATATATGGAGGAACCCTTAAAAACACCCACACACCCTGAATATATGGAGGAGCCCCTAAAAAATTACCCGCACACCCTGAATATATGGTGGAGCCCCTAAAAAATTACCCGCACACCCTGAATATATGGAGGAACCCCTAAAAAGACACCCACACCCTAAATATATGGAGGAACCCCTAAAAAGACAAACCCGCACACCCTGAATATATGGAGGAACCCTAAAAACACCCGCACACCCTGAATATATGGAGGAGCCCCTAAAAAGACACCCACACCCTAAATATATGGAGGAACCCCTAAAAAGACACCCGCACACCCTGAATATATGGAGGAACCCCTAAAAACACCCGGACACCCTGAATATATGGAGGAACCCCTAAAAACACACCCGCACACCCTGAATATATGGAGGAACCCATAAAAATACACCCGCACACCCTGAATATATGGAGGAGCCCCTAAAAAGACACCCGCACACCCTGAATATATGGAGGAGCCCCTAAAAACACACCCGCACACCAGAATATATGGAGGACCCCTAAAAAACACACCCGCACACCCTTAATATATGGAGAGCCCCTAAAAATACACCCGCACACACCTGAATATATGGAGGAACCCCTAAAACACACCCGCACACCCTGAATATATGGAGGAACCCCTAAAAAGACACCCACACACCCTGAATATATGGAGGAGCCCCTAAAAACACACCCGCACACCCTGAATATATGGAGGAGCCCTAAAAAGACACCACACTCCCTGAATAT
Organism: Leptobrachium leishanense; assembly: GCA_009667805.1. Classification (NCBI taxonomy): domain Eukaryota; kingdom Metazoa; phylum Chordata; class Amphibia; order Anura; family Megophryidae; genus Leptobrachium; species Leptobrachium leishanense. The sequence goes on from RXON01003204.1 coordinate 53,405, forward strand.
ATGGAGGAGCCCCTAAAAAGACACCTGCACACCCTGAATATATGGAGGAGCCCCTAAAAAGACACCCGCACACCCTGAATATATGGAGGAGCCCCTAAAAACACACCCGCACACCCTGAATATATGGAGGAACCCCTAAAAAGACACCCACACCCTAAATATATGGAGGAACCCCTAAAAAGACACCCGCACACCCTGAATATATGGAGGAACCCCTAAAAACACCCACACACCCTGAATATATGGAGGAGCCCCTAAAATGACACCTGGACACCCTGAATATATGGAGGAGCCCCTAAAAAAACACCCACACCCTGAATATATGGAGGAACCCCTAAAAAGACACCCACACACCCTGAATATATGGAGGAGCCCCTAAAAAGACACCTGCACACCCTGAATATATGGAGGAGCCCCTAAAAAGACACCCGCACACCCTGAATATATGGAGGAGCCCCTAAAAACACACCCGCACACCCTGAATATATGGAGGAACCCCTAAAAAGACACCCACACCCTAAATATATGGAGGAACCCCTAAAAAGACACCCGCACACACACCCTGAATATATGGAGGAACCCCTAAAAACACCCACACACCCTGAATATATGGAGGAGCCCCTAAAATGACACCTGGACACCCTGAATAGATGGAGGAGCCCCTAAAAAAACACCCACACCCTGAATATATGGAGGAACCCCTAAAAAGACACCCACACACCCTGAATATATGGAGGAGCCCCTAAAACGACACCCGGACACCCTGAATATATGGAGGAGCCCCTAAAAAGACACCCGCACACCCTAAATATATGGAGGAACCCCTAAAAAGACACCCGCACACCCTCAATATATGGAGAAACCCCTAAAAACACACCCGCACACCCTGAATATATGGAGGAGCCCCTAAAAACACCCACACACCCTGAATATATGGAGGAGCCCCTAAAATGACACCTGGACACCCTGAATATATGGAGGAGCCCCTAAAAAGACACCCGCACACCCTGAATATATGGAGGAGCCCCTAAAAGACACCCACACACCCTGAATATATGGAGGAGCCCCTAAAAGACACCCACACACCCTGAATATATGGAGGAACCCCTAAAAACACACCCGCACACCCTGAATATATGGAGGAGCCCCTAAAAACACACCCGCACACCCTGAATATATGGAGGAGCCCTAGAAACACCCACACACCCATAATATATGGAGGAACCCCTAAAAACACACCCAGACACCCTGAATATATGGAGGAGCCCCTAAAATAACACCCGGACACCCTGAATACATGGAGGAACCCCTAAATACACACCCGCACACCCTGAATATATGGAGGAGCCCCTAAAAGACACCCGCACACCCTTAATATATGGAGGAGCCCCTAAAAACATCCGCACACCCTGAATATATGGAGGAGCCCCTAAAAACACACCCGCACACCCTGAATATATGGAGGAGCCCCTAAAAACACACCCGCACACTCTGAATATATGGAGGAGCCCCTAAAAACACACCCGCACACCCTGAATATATGGAGGAGCCCCTAAAAACACACCCGCACACCCTGAATATATGGAGGAGCCCCTGTAAAGTAGATTGCTGGAGGGATGGATGGATATGTTTGTACGGGGACTGTCCAGCCTGCACAGGGACACTTGCTAGTTACACCGCAGGCCCGGTTCATGTTTCACAGGTTCAGGGTTCGCCGCAGCTTCTTACTGGAATTGTGGTTCTCCAGCTTGATGAAGACCTTCTTGTCCCGGGCCGTGATCTTCAGGCAGTCGCTCCATGCCGGTTGGTCCAGTTGCCATTCAGCGTCCCTCATATAATCCTCAGTAATTGGGAGCACTCAGAGGTATTTTCCTACCAACTAAAAACAATCCCCATTTAATTAAAGTAAGTACTTATGTTTGTTAAATTAGTAAAGTAGGAGAATTAAAGAAGGTTCTATTTATAGGTTTTGGTGGATTATTATATGTATTTTATATAGCACCTTCCGTAGTTGGAGATTACATACCTATAATTGCCTAAACAAACCGGTGTCACAGGTTTCCTGCGCTGCGCAGCAATGTCACTTTGGTGTTGCTAATCAAACAGCAGTGAAGAAGTTAATCTGGGAGCAAATATACAAGGATTCTTTTCTGCCACTTCAAATCTTTTAACATTGCTATTTTTATTCACCCTATTTATTAAAGGGGTGGATTAATGTAGTGTTCTGGATAATACGAGACGTCTTGGCTTTTCATTAATAGGTTTATTAATAACTAAGCAACAGGTTCCTATAACAGCAACTGGCTGCGTCACTAGTCAACCTCAACTGGCTGCGTCACTAGTCAACCTCAACTGGCTGCGTCACTAGTCAACCTCAACTGGCTGCGTCACTAGTCAACCTCAACTGGCTGCGTCACTAGTCAACCTCAACTGGCTGCGTCACTAGTCAACCTCAACTGGCTGCGTCTCTAGTCAACCTCAACTGGCTGCGTCACTAGTCAACCTCAACTGGCTGCGTCACTAGTCAACCTCAACTGGCTGCGTCTCTAGTCAACCTCAACTGGCTGCGTCACTAGTCAACCTCAACTGGCTGCGTCACTAGTCAACCTCAACTAGCTGCGTCACTAGTCAACCTCAACTGGCTGCGTCACTAGTCAGCCGCAACTGGCTGCGTCACTAGTCAGCCTCAACTGGCTGCGTCACTAGTCAGCCTCAACTGGCTGCGTCACTAGTCAGCCTCAACTGGCAGACACAATGGACGACCAACTGTCAACAGCCAACTGCCAAAAGAAACACCCAACTTCCCCCATTGGCACCCAGCACAACTACACCACAATTAATAAGTATTTTAATAATTAATTTTCATATTTTATTTAACAATATGATAATTATTATCATTAAAAACCTTTTTTACATAATATACTGTATTTTATATATCATGTAATAAATAATACATACATTTTAATATTTGTTGCGTTTTATTGCTGTGGAGCTCTGTGATACGCTCAAACACTGCACATTACTGTGAGTTTTATTGCTGTGGATTCTGTGATTCAGTAATGTTCAGTGTGTATGAGCGTATCACAGAGCTCCACAGTGATAAAACTCACAGTAATGTGCGGTGTGTATGAGCGTATCACAGAATCCACAGCAATAAAACTCACAGTAATGTGCGGTGTGTATGAGTGTATCACAGAATCCACAGCAATAAAACTCACAGTAATGTGCAATGTGTATGAGCGTATCACAGAGCTCCACATCAATAAAACTCACAGTAATGTGCAGTGTGTATGAGCGTATCACAGAATCCACATCAATAAAACTCACAGTAATGTGCAGTGTGTATGAGCGTATCACAGAATCCACATCAATAAAACTCACAGTAATGTGCGGTGTGTATGAGCGTATCACAGAATCCACATCAATAAAACTCACAGTAATGTGCAGTGTGTATGAGCGAATCACAGAATCCACAGCTATAAAACTCACAGTAATGTGCAGTGTGTATGAGCGTATCGAAAAAATAGAATGTGGTAGACACCAGCTACCAAATTACATTGTATTCGATAAATAAAGGTTGACAACAATAATAAAATCCATAGAAAGATGTAAAGTGTAAAACCTCCTTGTTCAGGAGATTAGCTTTCTCTTATTAAAGGATATAGCACAATGGAATTCTAGAGATTGAAAGCTCAGTAATAATAGGTGTGGGCAAGTAGTATATGATGTGCAGTGTCATATATGATGAAGACTTATGCCACTAAGTAGCGTCAGAAATGCTGTAAATGTCTTCCTAATGCAGGAGAGATATATATCTGAAAATGACAAAGGATAATTCCCCACATTTAGTACCATATATTGTTAGCACAATTAAGGGCCAAGCATGCATGAGTTAAATGATTCCAATCCTGAGCAGCAAGTCGATTGCCATAAACTATTTAACATAAGGGATCCACAACTTTGCCGTTACAAAGAAACAATGTCATAAGTAGCAAAGCTCCAGAATTCCAAAAAACCCCATAAATAGATCATTCTAGATCAAACTATTTTCCCAATGATTATTTGGCATAAAGAATTGTAAATTGAATTCTTCCTATAAGGAATTCTATAAGCTAGAAGAGCCGGCCATTGAGTGGAAATTAGAAGTCTGCTAAGATATAAGACACAAGGCTGTTTGAGACACTAAAGTGGGAATATATAATAAGCAGCACCAGACCATCAAACGCCCATTAATACCGGCATCAATTGGTACCATGTGTTTAATGATGCAGATCTCCTGGGTTACAGCTGATCTTACACTAATGTACCAGCTTAGAGATTCAAGGTGGTCAAATTTCAAGAGTACTGGTTCCATGAACGATCACTACGAATACCGAAAATGCCGGAATGAATGCACAAAACAAACAAAAATGGCCAAAGCCCATTACTTCAATGAAAATCTAAACAATAACATGTCAAACCCTAGAAACTTTTGGAGAACCATAAGTAACATACAAGCACCCCCAGTCCACTCCCAGCCAGCTGCTGTCAAAGTAAACAACCAAACACTGGAACACCCCCCCTAGATGTAGCAAATGCCTTTAATGATTATTTTGTTGGATGTGCCACCACTTTGATTGCCAAGCTAGGAAATGACATGCAATCAGAGAGGCCTCATGCAGGTCAGGCACCCCCAACTGTGCAAAGTCCCTGTATCAGACAGGAATTCAGTTTTAGACCAGTGCCTGTCAGTGTCGTTACTAAACTTCTCCGTAAGCAAAAAATGAAATACCAGTCTGGACCTGATCAAATACCAGCAATGCTGCTGAAAATCAGTGCGCCTGCAATTGCAAATCCTGTTGCAACCCTAATAAATGAGTCACTGGCGACTGGATACATACCCAAACTCTGGAAGACTGCGAGAGTGGTACCTATCCATAAAAGTGGTGACAGTACTTTGGTATCCAACTACCGTCTGATATCGTTGCTCCCTGTAATGTCAAAAGTCTTGGAAAAATGTGTCTACACACAATTACGTGATTATTATCAATATTGGAACTACTTAACCCCGGATCAATCAGGCTTTCGTCCAAATCATTCAACTACAACCGCCCTTCTGAAAGTCTGCAATGATATCCAGGCTGGGATGGAACAAGGAAACCTAACTGGAGCCATCTTCCTTGATTTTGCCAAGGCCTTTGACACGGTAGACCATGGCATCTTGTTAGAAAAACTTAAAAACTCTGGCATTGGTGATCGCACGCTAACCTGGTTTCAATCATATGTATCCGACCGATCACAATATGTGTCAATTTCTGGCAGCTCCTCCCTCCCGCTCCCAGTCACTTGCGGTGTACCCCAAGGCTCAATACTAGGCCCCCTGCTGTTCACAATATTCATAAATGATCTGCCCAACGTCTGCAAAGCCTCAACTGTACATATGTACGCAGACGACACTGTGATCTATACCAGCAAACCAAATCTCCCGCAGCTGGAGGTCGTGCTGCAAGAACAATTCACAGAGGTAGAAAAGTGGATCAAAAACAACAAACTTTTTTTAAATACTGACAAAACTGTAACGATGCTCTTTGGAACCGCACCTAAACTACACAAATTGCAAAATCCCCATCTATGTGTTGGGACAAAATCAAATGGCACGCTGACCACAGTCACTTCTCTCAAATATCTAGGTATGTGGTTGGACCCTAATCTATCCTTTGGCCCCCACATCGAAAAACTCTCATCTAAACTTTACCCCAAACTAGGTGCCCTGTACAGAAACAATCCTGCCTGAGTCCCGCGGTAAGAAAGCAGATTGTACAGCAAATGCTTATGCCGCGCTATTGATTACGAGATGTAGAAGCATCCGCATTCATAAACTTACTACATTGTATAACTCATTGTGCCGCTTTGCGCTACAATGTAACTACATGACCCACCATTGTGACATGTTAAAAGAGCTAAACTGGCCATCGCTGGAATCCAGACGCACCCTTCACCTTTCCAGCCTGGTGTTTAATAGCATTTCTGGGAAGCTGCCACCCTACCTGAATAGACTGCTTCCCCAGCAGCTCCCTCATCCTATAACCTCCGATCCAGGACCAGCACCTTACTTGCTATACCACAATACAAAAAGACAGTGGCTCTGTCCTCATTTTCCTACAGAGCACCACAATTATGGAATAACCTCCCAGACACCATCAAATCTTCCCCCAGTCTTAAGTCACTCAAAAGCTCCTTACTAACATACCTCAATACAGAATGCACCTGTAAACATGTAACCTAGTGACTATATTTCCTACATATTTTTCTGTTAATCTGTATATTTGTGTTGTTTTTTTTAATATCTTGCATTGTATTACTTTGTATTTCTGTAACAATTCAATGTTCTTGAACCCAGGACATACTTGAAAACGAGAGAAATCTCAATGTATCCTTCCTGGTAAAATCCTTTATAAATAAATAAATAAATAAAATAAAGCAAACGTGCATAAATTACATACAATTACAATCCAAAGCAGCAGAACAATTATTATGGACCTATTTGACATAAGTAATCCACAACTAGCAGCAATATATATGGGCGATGAGGTGCACATTTACCGTTGTAGAAAAAGCCTGATAAGTAGCAATGCTACAAAGTACTAGAAGAAGCATAAATAGAGAGTATAAGGGAGAATTATTTCCACAGTGATTGCTTTACATAAAAGATTCTACATTACATTGTTTATCACAAGAATTCTATAAACTAGAAAAAATCTAAAATAACGGCACAGCACCGCCGAACACCAGTTGTTGTGATCAGTAACCAAAGTCAAAGCACACGTTGCCCAATACTGAAGCCATCATAGGCTAAATCACCATTGTGAAAAGGTTGTAGTAATAGTTTAGGCCGGTATCAAGGAGGATAGAGATAGAATTAAGCAGTTAAAAAAAATAAAAACATCTCGACCAGTTTCGCCGCTTAAGGCCAGGGTCAGACGAACGCATTTCTGACGTCCAGCGTCAAAACGTACGTTGGTGCCTGCGAACGCATTTTTTCACGGAATACGCGAAAGCGGTCAGACGATGCGCATTTGCGTTCGTGATTTTGTACGGATCATCTATAAAACACTTTGTGCATCTGGACGTTATGTTGACCGGACATTAGCAGTGTCTGACATCTCCAAATCACGCACACACGCCGCTAGCGGACGCAGCGCACTCTGTACAACCGTACTAGCGGTATTACGTTCTCGACAAAATGCGTTTGTTTGCCACTTGCGTTGCGCAGCCGGACTTTCGTGCGACCGTACTTCGTATATTGGCCGTCATTGCCCGGCGTTTGCTGCTACTACAGCCGTGATTAAGTGCGCCTGCACGCGCGTTCGCACTGCCTCAGTGTGACCCTAGCCTAAAAGATGCGGCTTTATCATGAGATGAGCGTATCACAGAATCCACAGCAATAAAACTCACGCTCATACACACTGCACATTACTGTATCATAGAATCCACAGCAATAAAACTCACAGTAATGTGCAGTGTGTATGAGCGTATCACAGAATCCACAGCAATAAAACTCACAGTAATGTGCAGTGTGTATGAGCGTATAACAGAATCCACAGCAATAAACACACAGTAATGAGCGGTATGTATGAGCGTAACACAGAGCTCCACAGTAATAAAACTCACACTCATACACACTGCACATTACTGTGAGTTTTATTGCTGTGGAGCTCTGTGTTACACTCATACACACCGCACATTACTGTGAGTTTTATTGCTATTGAGCTCTGTGATACACTCATACACACCGCACATTATGCATTATATACAATCACCTGACACTAGTTAGTTACAACAATCCATCACTGATTTGCCCCCAGCTCATATGTATATTTTATTGCCCCAGCTCATGCATGGCTATTTTGCCCCCAGCTCTCACCTCCTCTGCGTCTGCCAGGCCCCTCCGAGTAAATATTATAGACCCGCCAGCCGCCGAGTGCTTTGCTCCCTACGAGCGTGCATGAAGCTTGGCCACTACCCTGGGAACCACCTGATCACTTGAACTCCACGATCTCGCGAGATCGCAGCTGGTGGATCCCAGGCGAGCGGCCAAGCTTCATGAACGCTCGTAGAGAGCAGAGCACGGGGCGGCTGGCGGTTCATTAAAGATAACTTTAGTCGACCAAAGAAATTAACGATTAATCGAACAATTAATCGTTAATTTCCACAGCCCTAATATAAATTAATGGCCATTTAGGAATAGGAATGCACTGATACCACACACAGAGCTCAGATATATATGTATATCCATACCAGACATATATACAGAGAGAATAACGCATGAATGGACCCACTCAGGGTCTTAAGTCAAAAAATACAAGGAGATGGTTTATTTAAATCATTAAAAAGTACCTGTAAACAAGTAACAGCATTACAGCCTCCTCAGAGTCTTTTAACCCCTATTTTATTTGCGTCCAAAGTACAATCCACCACTAAATGTTCCCCTTTTATGTTAATGTCCGGCAGGGAGGCAGTTTTTCCCTGCGAGGTTCCACTTGAGATGCCGGTTAGTTTTCTTCTGTCTTCATTTTTGTTTGTAATTTGTCACTTTGTTTTGTTTGAAATTATTCACATTTCACCCACAATATTGTAGCTTTCCAATATTCTACTCGCGGAGGAAACAAACTATGCATCTTTCATGGAGGAGAAGAAATCTGCGATGGAGAATAACAAAGAAACCCCAAAGACAAACATCTCAAAGTCACAGAACAAACAAAAAGTAACCTATGAGAAGAAAGTTAAAAAAAAGGATAAAAATGTGATTTATTCTGTCAGAGACGAGGTCATTCTATCCAATATGCGTAAGCAAGGAAGGAAGGGCGGAAGGATTGAGCCAGATTTTTATGGCCCTTATGTTATCCGGGCGATAACAGGGAAAAGGGTCACACTGGCAAATTTAGAAGGAAAGACTCTGAAAAGGAAATCCAATATAGATCATCTTAAGCCGAACCGAAGGAGCAAAAGTGAAGCCAGCCCAGTCTCCTTTGATGAAACTGCTAACAGACGTTCAATGGAAGCCAATGAAGAAATCAATAGCACAACATCTTCCATACAAAGTAGGCTCAGTCATTTGTTACGCCCCGAGAATGGAGAAAGAAAAAACGGGTGTCATTGTTGAGGTACAAAGAAATGCAATGTCTGAATAGCTTCCATACATCTTCTTTGAATACCATGTACCTGTTGCTGTTATTAGTCTGTTCTTCCCTAATGTAGTGTATTAAATCACAAGTTATTATAATTTAATGCTGGAATCTTTCATTTTTAAGCACTCGCCAGATACATCGCTCAATGTCCCGCAAACCGTAGAAGACACAGGTTACTGCATTCTGTTACTAGTTACACCCCCCGTTGGTGGTATTTTTGGCCGTGCCCTGTTGGCTGGCCTTTACAATCTTTTGGCCACTCTGGCCGTTTTGTTTACAGTTGGCACTGTTTGCCATTATGCTTTATCGATTTATTGGTACAAGTTAGATATTATACCAAATGCACAATACAGGTTGAGTTAACACCTTGTAAAAATGTGATATATTCCAAATTGGAAACAAGGCTGAAAATAAAATCCTCTCGATAAAAACACATTATCAACGACAACATGCAAAGTATCACTTTTCTGTCTGCACCTATGATGTCATATTTGGATGACATTTATATGTTTATTTTGGATCATTTGGAATGTTCACATTAGACATACGAAACCTATATTGGCTTTGGTTACAAAGTATACAAACATATATTATGTAGTTTAATTTCCATCAAAACCCCACCCATCCCAAACCCACCCCCTGCCTTTCCCCTCCCTTTTTCAACAGTAAAAATGCTATGGGCTAAGGAAGATGATGTCTCGGTAGCAGTGGAGGTGGGACCATACAAACCGTATGTGTCTTCATTGCACACACTACGTGGAAGTGAATGGCTGGTTGACGAGGTAAGGGACGACACAGTTGAAAAATGTTTCAAAAAGCAAAACATCTAAGATTGTTTTATAAATTTGTTAAAATCTTCTACAATGCAGGTTATTGACGCATACCTCCACCACCTGATTAAAACCCTTTCACTGCTGAGGACGTGTGGGGAACGTCCTAATTGACTCCTAATGAAAGATGGGGTGGAGATAGAGGGTTCCTTTGAACCCCGATATCTCCTGACTCCTGGCAGCTAGCAGGGTCAATTTTGGTATCGTTAGAAAGGCCAGAGCATGACCTTTCCAATGATACCAAATATGACCATTTTTAAGGTAAAGAAAAAAAATTATAAAAATAATAATAAAAAAAAGAATAATATGTTTTTTTAAGATGTGAAATGGCTCAGCAGTGAAGGGGTTAAAAACCGGCAGGCAAGTGTGAATTATGTGTGAGCTATGTGTATACTTCTCTTTAATTGTTTTTTTTTTTTTTATTTCAAAGTTTTAATTAAATTTATAACAGGAATCAGTCCGACAGCTTCGTGCAGTGGTTTCTACAGCTTTGTTCCATGGTAAAGTGCGTAAAGGTGGAAAGGTTAGTTAATTGTCATAATGAGCACGTTATCTATCTATTAATTATCTAAGATTTATTGCTAACTCCCTTTACACCTATTCTTCAGGAGATGTTTCCAGAGGATCTTTGGCCGTGTCCAGTAAACACCGGAAATCACTGGATTTTGCTGCTATTTATTGTTGAAGAAAGTTTCCCTTTCTTTACTCCTGTTATTGTACACTATTATATTCCAATTCATTTTGTTATGTATACAGATATTTAACTTTAACCCTATGACTATACAGAGTGCAACTGCTCTATATATTAAAGGATGAATTTCAATAACAAACATTCTTTTTTTAATTGCTCTAGATTATCATGATGTCCGTGAAGATACTTTTGGTGATTGACCCGATGGGGAAAGAAATACCCTATTGTTCTAAATTGCATGAAAACTGGAGGTAAGTGGTCGTGTTACAGAAACGGTAGTGTAACAAACCTATGTGCATTAATTGCAATTGTTTTCATTAGTTTGTTTCTGAGGTTCAACAAGCGGAAAGACCAGGGAGTCCAATGGAAAACCTGCATCATGGACCCCCAGAACCAGCAGGACCGCAGTAGTTGTGGTGTTTTCATTTTGATGGTAAAAGTTTTTGGTCCCATTGATTCAGTCAATTCATAACAAATGTTTAAACCTGTCAGTTAACTGTTATTTTACAGTTTGGAAAGGACTTCCTAAGAACCAAGACCATCCAGAGTGTGAAGACCTCTGCGGAAGCTGTGAGCCATGCACGTCTGCAAATAGCTCGCACCCTACTTGTGTATAAAGGTCAGTGATATCACACACTGCATTAACCCCTTACTGCCCGGGCGGTTTTACACTAATCCGTCCTTTAGTGACCGCTGCTGTTTTTACGTTTCTGCGCTCTTAGTTTTTAGGTCAAATTTTACTCTTACTCGTTAATTCAACCCACACATATTATACACCATTTTTTCCGCCATTAAATTGACTTTCTATTAAATACCATTATTTCCATCATATCCAATAATTTACTAGAAAAAAAATATGAAATATGATGAAAAAATGGTAAAAACACACTTTTTTGTAATTTAATCCCCAAAATCTACAACCACCAAAAAAGACCCCGGATAAAATATTGTCCCGAGAATAGAAATACCCAATTTTTCTATTTTCTGCTTTTTAACCCCTTTACTGCTGAGCCAGTTCCCCTATGTGCGCTGAGCTCATTCTGACCATTTTATGATAATTATTTTTAGATGACAGACTAGGTACTATTACTATTTTACTAAACCTCCCACAGATAAAAAATATATATATTATTATTATTAGTTTTATAATTTATTTATTTATTTAATTTTATTTTAAATATTTGTGCCGAAATAACAATCCGGCATAGAAACAGTTAATGCTGTACGCCGCTGAAAAAAGGGGAGACTCTCCCCTTTCCAGTGGTTCAACTTGCATCGCTCTAGCTTAAACAGTTTGGGAGATAGAGGAGAGCCCCCCCTCTCCTTCCTGAATTCTGCCCACCGGCGCTGGCCGATGACGTCATCCTGCAGCGTGATGATGTCATCAGATCTTCTGGCCCCCAGGAAATGGCAAGGAAAGCTTGAAGCTTGCCATAGACATCGTGGGAGCCGGCGAGGGAGGTGAGTATCGGTGGGAGGGAGGTTAGGAGCCCGCTGGGCAGGAGGTACATGGTACGTCAGCGGTCGGGAAGGGGTTGAAGCTTTGTAAGATAAAATGTTATTCATACTGAAAGTCCACACAGATTCTGAGCGCTTGGAAACATGTCTATTATTAACATCAGTTCACAATCAGTAAATGTAATAAGACAGATTGCCTCCATTGTGACAAATCTTAGTGTAATGTAAAATGTTTTGTAATCTTTGTGTAGGTGCACCGTGAGTAGCGTCACCTCTTGTTGCGTCAGGACTTTTCATCACAACTCCCCTCTAAACAGTTTGTCTACATGTTTTTTATAAAATGGGTTATTTTGAAAGATTTGCACACAGATACAGCAGACAATAATCTATGCACCAGGGTAATATTTATCCTGAAGGTGAAATGCATTCTGGGTGTGTTTCACACTTCTTTTATTAATGTTATATGCTCATTACAGCTTTGGCTTTATATATAATACGTTTGTGTTGTCCTGGATCCATCTGAGAAAGGTAAGGTGTTTATTTTTCTGCAAGTTGTATCCAATACTGAACAACAACTGAGTGTATGTCCTCAGGACCGGGGTTGGATCCCACATCACGTGAGTAAATCGACCCTAGAGATATTTCTATCCTCTATTGTCACAGACTGCACTATGACAGCTACACTTTATGTTTAAGTAACAGAGAAGACGTGGAATATCGGGAGGGCTGTTGGGTGGCCGACGAATAACCCAGAAGCATCTGCCCTGGAGCCAGGTTGGCTCTTGAAAGTGTGAGTGGTACCGATCATGTCTTTTATAATCTGTGAATTCCAATGTGTTGCGCTATGAAATGTTTCCTTTTTTTCTTTTTGAGGGAACTGAATAAAGAAATTGTAGAAGCTACAAGAATCGCTTGAGAGTGAATACTGTCGATCTGGAACATTGTGAGCACTACACAGCTAATTGTACTATTTATGGGTCCAAAACAGAGTCAGTGAACACAAACTCCAGGACCCAAAGGCCTTTCACATTATGTGTCCTATGACAGGCCTCCAACGATTCCAGAGCCATCGAAAGATCTTCCACACCGATCCCAAATTCAGCAGTTTTTAGAGATATACAGGGTTATTCAAAGAGATCCGAATTGCTTGAGAAAGGTAACCGAACGCTGAAAATCAGCATTCGGTTACCTTTCTTGGCCATTCGGCTATCCAGAGAGCAGGCAATTCGCCAAATCCTGGCGAATTGCCTGCACATACGGTGCCTGTTCGGTGCCTGTTCGAGGGCAGTGAAAACCCCATCAAAATGCACTGCTTCGTCTATTCAGAGAACACAAACCAGCAGTGAAAGGTTCCCCTAATGCCCTGCCATTCGGTGGTTTGATTCGGCAAGTTTATTCAGGAGAATCCCATAGGCTTCAATGTTAAAAATATTCCTGTTTTAATTCAATATCTAATAAACCGTTCATTATAAAGTTCTGCAGTAAAAAGTCTCTTTATTTATAGATTTTTTAGGATATTTTAAGCATTTTTTTGTATTTTTCTTTAACTTTACTTATTTTTTCTGTAACAGCCCTCTTTATTATCATTCATTGGATTTTAATGTAAATTTCAGACATTTTCACTCAGTAGTTTCTTTGCAAACAGCGTTTCACTTTTCAAACATTCACACTGTGACGGGACGGCCGCCACGGTGTATAAAAAGATTATTATGTGGGTGTAGTTATTCCTTCATTTAAAAGTTTAAATTTGTTTCTATAATTTATTAAAGTATTAACCCTGTGTTTTCCTGATGTCCCCGAGGTACCATGCCCGCCCAGGAATTGTGATAAAGTACCCAGCGCCACAATGTTTCTTTATTATAATTTAGTATCTGTTTTGATGTATTTCGTTTGCCCTGTATTTATCCAAACGAATTCCCCTGTTAGATGTGCTGTAAAGTGTCCCCAATGTCATATTTTTCCCTGCAAGGTTCCCCACTGATTCTGCTGGTAGAAACTGCAACATTGTAGCAGACAGCCCTGGCCAGCCGCTGGCGAATTGCCAAAACCCGACCTGAGTTCACCTGCTTGCCCTGGAGCCCCCTTTACCCCGAGCAAGGTGCTCTTAGGACCATACGTCCCCAGGGATGGTAGCCTGGTGTGGGGCAAGTTTGGAGAGGATTCGCCCAGGAGAACCCCTCCATCCAACTAGAAATCCCCCCTGCCCGGAGCCTGTCAGCCCCTGCACCGCAGTCACAGAGAGAGAGCTGACAGACTGTATCTGATGGCGTTCTGACCCCTCTGGATGGATCGGGCAGATTCTTTCAGGGAAGCAGCCCAGGGACCCGAGCTACCCAAGGTGCCGGAGCGCCCAGGGGATCACCCCGAAAACCCCATTTCCCAGACAGGGCCGGACTAGGGATAAAAACCAGCCCTGGAAATAATTTCACACCAGCCCCAGTAATATGTGATGCGTTTCAGGGTATCGCAGAGCTGTACAGTAACGTGTGGTGTGTTTCAGGGTATCACAGAGCTGTACAGTAACGTGTGGTGTGTTTGAGGGTATCGCAGAGCTGTACAGTAATGTGCGGTGTGTTTCAGGGTATCGCAGAGCTGTACAGTAATGTGTGGTGCGTTTCAGGGTATCGCAGAGCTGTACAGTAATGTGCGGTGCGTTTGAGGGTATCGCAGAGCTGTACAGTAACGTGTGGTGTGTTTCAGGGTATCGCAGAGCTGTACAGTAACGTGTGGTGTGTTTGAGGGTATCGCAGAGCTGTACAGTAATGTGCGGTGTGTTTGAGAGTATCGCAGAGCTGTACAGTAACGTGTGGTGTGTTTGAGGGTATCGCAGAGCTGTACAGTAACGTGTGGTGTGTTTGAGGGTATCGCAGAGCTGTACAGTAACGTGCGGTGTGTTTGAGAGTATCGCAGAGCTGTACAGTAATGTGTGGTGTGTTTGAGGGTATCGCAGAGCTGTACAGTAATGTGTGGTGGGTTTGAGGGTATTGCAGAGCTGTACAGTAATGTGTGGTGGGTTTGAGGGTATCGCAGAGCTGTACAGTAACGTGTGGTGTGTTTGAGGGTATCGCAGAGCTGTACAGTAACGTGTGGTGTGTTTGAGGGTATCGCAGAGCTATACAGTAATGTGTGGTGGGTTTGAGGGTATTGCAGAGCTGTACAGTAATGTGTGGTGGGTTTGAGGGTATCGCAGAGCTGTACAGTAACGTGTGGTGGGTTTGAGGGTATCGCAGAGCTATACAGTAATGTGTGGTGTGTTTGAGGGTATCGCAGAGCTGTACAGTAATGTGTGGTGGTTTGAGGGTATTGCAGAGCTGTACAGTAATGTGTGGTGGGTTTGAGGGTATCGCAGAGCTGTACAGTAACGTGTGGTGTGTTTGAGGGTATCGCAGAGCTGTACAGTAACGTGTGTGTGTGTTTGAGGGTATCGCAGAGCTATACAGTAATGTGTGGTGGGTTTGAGGGTATTGCAGAGCTGTACAGTAATGTGTGGTGGTTTGAGGGTATCGCAGAGCTGTACAGTAACGTGTGGTGTGTTTGAGGGTATCGCAGAGCTGTACAGTAATGTGTGGTGTGTTTGAGGGTATCGCAGAGCTGTACAGTAATGTGTGGTGGGTTTGAGGGTATCGCAGAGCTGTACAGTAATGTGTGGTGGGTTTGAGGGTATTGCAGAGCTGTACAGTAACGTGTGGTGGGTTTGAGGGTATCGCAGTGCTTTACAGTTACGCTGGATAAGAGGGGCGCTTCAGGCTGCAGGAAAAAGTTTAGATTTAGTAGAGAAGGACAAGCCAGGAGTCTAAATGGCAGCCAGGACCCCAGCAAGCACTCACCCTGTGTACTCTGGTGGGGTATGAATGAGCACTCCGCCCAGCCTATACTAATACAGAGGCTACTTGAGGAACAGACCTGGCTTTTCTCCTCCACGTGTCCTGGGGGCTCTGCTGCCGCACAGATCATCTCACTGTCACTGGTGGGCCCAGCCGGATGGGTTGTGGCAGCAGGCAAAGCTGAAGAGGGATCCGAGCACCAGGGATGAGCGAGCGCCCTGCTCCTGGCAGGGGAGTCGAGTTGTGCGCTGGCTGCTGCTGCAGGCAGGCGGGCTGAGCGCGGAGGATGGAGCCGCCGATCACAGGGAGAGGGATGCAGACGAGCGGCATGCAGAGGATATGAGCAGCTGCTTCCCGCTCAGATACCCGCTTCCCACTAGTTCCCAGCCCCCCAATTGTCCCAGCCTCCTCCTTCCATTGGCTGGGAACTAGTAGTACTAGTTTGCCCCCAGGTCATGGATTTGCCCAGCTCATGGATTTGCCCAGCACATGGATTTGCCCAGCTCATGGATTTGCCCCAGCTCATGGATTTGCCCCCAGCTCATGGATTTGCCCAGCTCATGGATTTGCAACCAGCTCATGGATTTGCCCAGCTCATGGATTTGCCCCAGCTCATGGATTTGTCCCAGCTCATGGATTTGCCCCCAGGTCATGGATTTGCCCAGCTCATGGATTTGCCCAGCTCATGGATTTGCCCCCAGCTCATGGATTTGCCCCAGCTCATGGATTTGCCCCCAGGTCATGGATTTGCCCAGCTCATGGATTTGCCCCCAGCTCATGGATTTGCCCCAGCTCATGGATTTGCCCCCAGGTCATGGATTTGCCCAGCTCATGGATTTGCCCCCAGGTCATGGATTTGCCCAGCACATGGATTTGCCCCCAGGTCATGGATTTGCCCAGCACATGGATTTTCCCAGCTCATGGATTTGCCCCCAGGTCATGGATTTGCCCCCAGCTCATGGATTTGCCCCCAGCTCACCCCAGCTCATGGATTTGCCCCCAGGTCATGGATTTGCCCCCAGCTCATGGATTTGCCCAGCTCATGGATTTGCCCCCAGGTCATGGATTTGCCCCCAGCTCATGGATTTGCCCAGCTCATGGATTTGCCCCAGCTCATGGATTTGCCCCCAGGTCATGGATTTGCCCCCAGGTCATGGATTTGCCCCCAGCTCATGGATTTGCCCCCAGGTCATGGATTTGCCCCCAGGTCATGGATTTGCCCCCAGCTTACACATGGATTTGCCCCCAGCTCTCACCTGGATATTGCTCCAGGCCTCCAGCTCCGGCAGGGGTTGACTCTGAGCCGGGGACCCAGATGCCGGGCAGCGCGGGAGTGCCTGCCCGGTCCTGAAGAGTCCGTCCTGTTGAGTGATGCGGCTGCGTGCGTGCGCAGGTCACGCGGTCCGGCCAGTCAGGTGGTACAGAGACTCAGTACCACCTGATTAGCCGGACCACGTGACCGCCGGCGCCTGCACGCAGCCGCTTCCCTTTAACAGGACGGACTCTTCAGGACCGGGCAGGCACTCCCGCGCTGCCTGGCATCTGGGTCCCCGGCTCAAATCTCGGGGGGGGCAATTGCCCCGTTGCCCCACCCTGGATCCGCCCCTGGTGATCGGCTCCTGCTCGGGTTTATCCGGCGTCTTCGACGGGTTAATCCAGATGTTTTTGCGGATTTTCGGCGTGCATTCGGTGGGTTTTGCGGTTAGTTTTCGGTGGGTTTGCGGCAGCCTTTCCTTGCAATTCGGGGACCCTGTGGTGTTTGCTGAATACACCGCAGGGTCACCGAAATGGGATCGGCAAAAGGAACCGAATTGAAGAGAACAAAAAGTCACCGAACGTGCGGTGACTTTTCGAATCTCTTTGAATTACCCTGATATTGTTTGATTCAGCCAAATGCTGCTAAGTTGATTGGACGGCGCTTCACAGGACAGATGGACAATGATACTAAACACACGGCAAAAGCAACCCAGGAGCTGAACGAAAACAAGCGGAATATTCTGCAATGGCCATGTCAATCACCTGATCTCAACCCAATTGTCAGGACTTGCCACGGGGAAACTGTAGTACTGGAACGATGGGAACCCAAGAGGCAGAGTATACCAGATCGTGAGAGCCACTATACGAAGGGTGAGATGGAATGGTACAACCCTATTCGTGACAGTGGCCGAGACGTCAGGTGTTGATGGGTATGAAGAGATAGGCACGATAATACTGGAGGCTTGACACGGTGAATAATGTGCGGTATATGAAAACAGCATAATATAGTAACAGACCCGTAGGGGGTCGCAGTACTCACGGTAGACGATAGGTATCTCAAGGCATAGAGGTAGCGTGAGGTACTGTGGTGTACTGTAGTAGGCTGGGGGTCTGCGGCTTGGTGAGACGGCTGTAAGGCTGAAGAGCCAAAGCGGATTGAGGTGCTGGAGGCGCTGTAGTAGGCCGGAGGTCTGAGGCTCGATGAGATGGCTGTAAAGGCTGAAGAGCCAAAGCGGATTGAGGTGCTGGATGCGCTGTAGCAGGCTGGAGGTCTGAGGCTCGGTGAGACGGCTGTAAAGGCTGAAGAGCCAAAGTGGATTGAGGTGCTGGATGCGCTGTAGCAGGCCGGAGGTCTGAGGCTTGGTGGGATGGCTGTAAGGCTGAGGAGTCAAAGCGGATTGAGGTACTGGATGCGCTGTAGCAGGCCGGAGGTCTAAGGCTTGGCGAGATGACTGTAAGGCTGAGGAGCCAAAGCGGATTGAGGTGCTGGAGACGCTGTAGCAGGCCGGAGGTCTGAGGTTCGGTAAGACGGCTGTAAAGGCTGAAGAGCGGCCACTCTATGACTTGGAGACAATGAAACACAGTCCATGTGCTAGGAATCATACTCAATAATTGGGCATTTACTCACAGTTCTGTAGCCTCTTTTAAACCGATTCCCGCCGTACCTGGCGTCTGACGTCATCTCCCGGCGCCAAGGTCCTCATCGATATAGCGCGCATGCATGCGCCGGCCGCGGTCTAGGGGATAGGGTGTCGGGGGATGAAGGTGTGGTAACCATGGTATCAGATGTGGTTAGCCGAGGATGGGACGGACAGCGTTAGCGTCGGGTCCGGCGGGTACCGGGCGGTATGAGGGGGTGATCCTGACACCAATTGAGCCGCATTTCACTCACTTGAAACAAAACTAAAGGCAGAAAGAGCCACAAACAAAGAACAACTGAAGACGCTGCAGTTAGAGCCTGGCAAAGCATCAGAGAGGAGGAAACCAAGTCTCTGGTAATGCCCATGGGTTCCAGACTTGACGCATTTATTGCTAGTAAAGGATTCTCAAAAAATGTTTAAAAATGAACATTTTATTTTTGTTTATATTCATTTGTCTAATTAAATTTGAACTCCTGTGTGACAGACTCAGCTGTCATTGGGGCAGTTGGAGGAGCCTGAGGCTAGCCTCCTTCCTACTATGGACCAAGGTAGTACCTCTCTCTCTATAGTGTACATTTCCATATTAGCTGTCCTCTGTCTGTATATTGTACACTTGCTGTAAGAAGATTCCTTCCAATCCCCTGCTTTCCTCAAACCTCCCCCTTCCCAATAGGATCTACCCTGGACATACTTGAAAACGAGAGAAATCTCAATGTATCCTTCCTAGTAAAATCCTTTATAAATAAAAATAAATAAATCTAGCAGGCAGGTTAAGATAAGAATGCATAGGTAAACAATCCATTGTGTTGAATGCCTCTTCCTATTGTCCAGTGACTGGAGTTATCTGATCTAATCAGCAATTAGTTCTGGAAGGGAGGGTTGTCCCTACACTGTGTGTATCTGTGGTTTTACAATAAAGAATCAGTCTTTGTTTTGCATTCTACAACAGGTGCCTGCTGATTGTAGAGAAACATAGAAAAATGTCGGCAGATAAGAACCTTTCGGCCCATCTAGTCGCCCAATTACATGGATACTTTACCTGGATTTATCTTTTGTTTAGGATAGCCTTATGCCTATCCCATGCTTGCTTAAATTCAATCACTGTTTTGGCCTCTACCACTTCTACTGGAAGACTGTTCCATGTATCCACCACCCTCTCAGTAAAATAATGCTTCCTGATGTTACTTGTAAACCTTTGCCCCTCTAATCGAAGACTATGTCCTCTTCTTTTGCTACTTTGTTTCCTTTTAAATATACTCCCTTCCTCTACCTTGTGGATTCCCTGTACGTATTTAAATGTTTCTATCATATCTCCTCTGTCTCGTCTTTTTTCCAAGCTGTACATGTTAAGATCATTAAGCCTTTCCTGGTAACTTTTCTCCTTCAAGCCGTACACCATTTTAGTAGCCCTTCTCTGAACTCTCTCTAAGATGTCTATATCCTTCTGGAGATACGGTCTCCAGTACTGCACACAGTACTCCAAGTGAGGTCTCGCCAGTGCTCTGTACAGTGGCATGAGCACTTCCCTTTTCCTACTGCTAATACCTCTCCCTACACAACCAAGCATTCTGCCAGCATTTCCTGCTGCTCTATTACATTGACTACTTACCCTTAGATCCTCTGAAATAATAACCCCTAAATCCCTTTCCTCAGATGTTGAAGTTAGGACTGTATCAAATATTCTATATTCAGCCCTTGGGTTTTTACGTCCCAGGTGCATTATCTTGCACTTATCCACGTTAAAACTCAATTGCCACAGCTCCGACCATTTTTTTAGTTTACCTAAATCAATGTCATTTGGCTGATCCCTCCAGGAACGTCAACCCTGTTGCAAATCTTTGTGTCATCAGCAAAAAGACATACTTTTCCATTAATACCTTCTGCAATATCACTAATAAAAATATTAAAGAGAATGGGTCCAAGTACTGACCCCTGAGGTACCCCACTGGTAACAAGACCTTGCGCCGAATAAACTCCATTTACCACAACCCTCTGTTGCCTGTCACTCAGCCACTGCCTAATCCATTCAACAATATTGGAATCCAAACTCAAAGATTGCAATTTATTGATAAGCCTTCTATGCGGAACAGTATCAAAAGCCTTACTGAAATCTAAATAAGCAATGTCTACTGCACCACCTGTGTCTATTATTTTTGTTACCCAATCAAAAAAATCAATAAGATTAGTTTGGCATGATCTCCCTGAGGTAAATCCGTGTTGTTTCTGATCCTGTAATCTATGTGTTTTTAGATGTTCAACAATCCTTTCCTTTAACATGGTTTCCATCAATTTCCCCACTACTGATGTAAGACTAACTGGCCTATAGTTCCCCGATTCCTCCCTACTACCCTTATTGTAAATGGGGACAACATTTGCTAATTTCCAGTCTTCTGGGACGACTCCCGTTAACAAGGATTGGTTAAATAAATCTGTTAACGGTTTTGCTATTACATCACTGAGCTCTTTTAATAATTTAGGGTGGATCCCATCAGGCCCCATTGACTTATTTGTCTTTACTTTAGACAGCTGCTGTAGAACCTCCTCCTCTGTAAACTCATATGTAAATGTCTCGTTAGTGTTTCCTTCTAACTGAGGTCCCTTTCCTTCCTTTTCTTCTGCAAAGACTGAACAAAAATATTCATTGAGGCAGTCAGCGAGACTTTTATCCTCTTCTACATACCTTCCTTCCTTTGTTTTTAATCTAACTAATCCTTGTTTTACTTTTCTTTTCTCGTTTATGTATCTAAAAAATGTTTTGTCCCCCTTTTTTACTGACTGAGCTATTTTCTCTTCTGTGTGTGCTTTGGAAGCTCTTACAAATTGCTTTGCCTCTTTCTGCCTAATCTTATAGGTTTGCCTAACTTTTTCAGTCTGAGTTTTTTTATAATTATTGAATGCTATCTTTTTGTTCTTCACTATTTTGGCCACTTCTGCAGAGTAGGGATGAGCTGTTCGATTTGGACGGTTCGGAGTTCGGACCGAACTTAGCCTGTTCGGTCTGCTCGCGAACCCCGAACATTTCCAGGTGTTCGGAGCATGTTCGACCACAATGCACCACAATGGACCACAATGCACTTTCCCGCTGGCCTGAAGCTCGTAATTGGCTCCAGCCTTGCACCTGACCACAGGTCTGGTGCAAGACAGGTTCAACACTATGCCAATCACGGCTCAGAGTCCTGATTGGGCAAATTTTGCCCAATCACGGGCTCACAGAGTTAAGTCCCGCAGCACACTATATAAGGTTTCCACGCACCGCTTCAGCACGCATTTGCAAGGAGATTTCATAGGAGATTGTTGTTGTGTGTTCTTTACTGCCGGTCTGCCACGCTACTGGGGGGGGTCTGGGGGGTCTCATTTCTACCAAATATCTGGCAATTGAGGTGATGTGTGTCTTGTCACTGCCAGCAAGTATTTTGGTTGCTCACTAATTTCTACAAAACATTTGGGAATTGAGGTGATCTGTGTCTTGGCACTGACTTCAGGTATTTTGGTGATCACAAATTTCTACAAAACATTTGGGAATTGATGTGATCTTCGGTGTCTTGTCACTGCCAGCAAGTATTTTGGGGGTCACTAATTTCTACAAAATATTTGGGAAGTGCAGTGATCTGTGTCTTGTCACACAGCCAGTACCACGCAGTATTTTGGGGCCCACTAATTTCTACAAAACATTTGGGAATTGAGGTGATCTTCTGTGTCTTGTCACTGCCAGCAAGTATTTTGGGGCTCACTAATTTCTACAAAACATTTGGGAATTGAGGTGATCTTCTGTGTCTTGTCACTGCCAGCAAGTATTTTGGGGGTCACAAATTTCTACAAATATTTGGGAATTGAGGTGATCTGTGTCTTGTCACACAGCCAGTACCACGCAGTATTTTGGGGCTCACTAATTTCAACAAAATATTTGGAAATTGAGGTGACCTGTGTCTTGTCACACAGCCAGTACCACGCAGTATTTTGGGGCTCACTAATTTCTAAAAAATATTTGGGAATTGTTATAATCCGTGTGTTCTCACTGGCTGACACCCATCAGGGGGTCTCACTGATTTAAAGGAGGTTTCTGAGACTTGTAATCTGTGGCTTCTCACTGCCACCCATCAAGTGGTCTCACTGATTTATAGGAGGTTTCTGAGACTTGTAATCTGTGGCTTCTCACTGCCACCCATCAAGGGGTCTCACTGATTTATAGGAGGTTTCTGAGACTTGCAATCTGTGGCTTCTCACTGCCACCCATCAAGGGGTCCCACATATTTCTAGCAGATTTATGCGAATTGTAATTTGTGTCTTCTCACTGCCACCCATCAAGTGGTCTCACTGATTTATAGGAGGTTTCTGAGACTTGTAATCTGTGGCTTCTCACTGCCACCCATCAGGGGGTCTCACTGATTTATAGGAGGTTTCTGAGACTTGTAATCTGTGGCTTCTCACTGCCACCCATCAAGGGGTCTCACTGATTTATAGGAGGGAATTGTAATCTGTGTCTTGTCACTGGCTGCCAGCTATCAGGGTGTCTCACTGAGTTATACCAGAGTTCTGTAAATCTTTAATCTTTATACCAGAGTTGAATCAGAGTTCTGTATATATTTAACCTATATATCACTCCCCATGTCTGAAAGAACAAAAAGGACAGGCAGACGCTGCCAGACACAGATAAGAGGGCAAGCAGCCCCTGTGTTGGGAGGCTGTGCCTCTGGACGTGGTGCATCCTCTGCAGGGGCACGCTTGTCCTTTCTAACTGGTGCTGGCCGTCTTCTTAAGCAGCAGCAACATACAGAGGACTTGGTGGATTGGCTAACCAGGCCATCCTCATCCTCCGAGTCCTCTGCCAGCCAGGCTTGTAGTGCTTTACAGTCCACCTCAGCTGCCAAAGCATCTAATGCAACCTACATGTCCACAGATATTCCTGCCGTAGCCTCACTATCACACACGGAGGAGTCAGCTGAATTGTTTGACTACAATGACAGTGACGTGCTGCTTGAGGATGCGCAGCAAGTACAGTGCTCTGATTCAATCTCTGAGGTTGAGGAAGGGAGTATAATCAACCTAGAGGAAGGGAGTGCCAGTGATGACACACAAATAACTGGCACTCATGTTGGTTGCCCCAGCAGCTGCAGCATACTGCCAAGTTGGCTCCAGTGACGAGGAGATAGGGGGTGAAGGTGACATTGATGATGAGGTCACTGACTCCACCTGGGTGCCAGATCGAACAGAGGAATCAAGTAAGGAGGAGGGGGAGGAGGAGGAGGCACAGCAAACACGAGGCACAACATCCTCTATGACCAACCGTAGTACTAGCTAGTCCAAGGCATCAGATGTCAGAGCTGCTCCGGTGCAGAGCGCTGTTGTCTCAAAGCACACACGCAGGAACTCTGCTGTCTGCTGGGAGTTCTTTAAGAAATGTGCAGCAGACCCCACCATTGCTATTTGTAACCTATGTCAGATGAGGCTTAAGCATGGGAAAGACACCGGACACTTGGGTACCACGTGCTTGAGGCGACATATGACCTCCTGCCACACATCCTGTTGGGGCAAAACTTTGCGTAGGTCCTCCTCCTCATCTGTCTCTACCCCCACTGTATGTCCTGCCATGTCATTGTCTACAACCTCCACTGACAGGGATGATGCTACAGTAATGGATGTACCAGGTCCTTCCTCACAATGTGACATCATCCCATCGGCTGAAGATTTACGCAGTCAGATTACGTTGCCACAGCTGCTGCAGCGTAAGAAAAAATATAGTCCCAACCATCCCCAAGCACAGCGTCTAAATGCCAGCTTAGCAAAATTACTCGCATTGCAGCTACTGCCTTTCCAGCTGGTGGACTCTGCTCCCTTCCGTGAATTTGCTGAATGTGCTGTACCACAGTGGCAGGTTCCAAAACGCCATTACTTTTCACGCAAGGCCATTCCAGCACTATACCAGCACGTGGAAGACAATGTTATCTAGTCATTGGGAAAGGCAGTCAGCAACAAGGTGCATGTGACTTTAGACACGTGGTCCAGCAAGCATGGACAGGGTCGTTACATTTCCTTCACGGCACACTGGGTAACTGATTGCAGCTGGGAGGGATCCATGACGGGGCTCTGTGCTGGAGCTTGTTCATCCACCACACCTCCAGAAAGCTGCTTGTATGAGGTCTGTCTGCTCCACCACCACCACCTTTCCCTCTTCCTCCTCCTCCTCCTCCTCCTTCTCTGTCTCTGGCGAAGTGGCAGTTAAACCGACCCCTGACAGGGTCTACGCAATGGCTCAAGCAAAAAGAAGCCATACTGTGCTTGAGCTGGTTTGTTTAGGGGACAGGAGCCACACTGGGCCAGAAATTCTGTCAGCTCTGCAGGGCCAGGTGCAGAGATGATTTCCACCATGCCAGCTTCAGCTGGGAATGATCGTCTGTGATAATGGCAGCAACCTTCTCTCCGCCCTACGCAAGGGTAAATTGACGCATGTACAATGCCTAGCACACGTCCTAAATCTAGTGGTACAGCTTTTCCTAACCAAGTACCCAGGGCTGCCAGAGCTTCTCAGCCTGGCCAGAAAAGTCTGAAGCCACTTCAGACGGTCATTCCCAGCAAGCGTTCGCCTGGCAGAAATTCAAAGAGAATTCCACCTTCCCACAAACCGTCTGATCTGTGACATGCCCACCAGGTGGAACTCGACATTAGCAATGCTGCAGCTTCTGCACAAGCAGCAGAGGGCCATCAACGAGTACCTGTGTGAGTATGGCACAAGGACAGGTTCAGGTCAACTTGTTTTTTTTCCCCCGCAGTGGCTGATAATTAAGGATGCATGCACTGTACTGTCACCATTTGAGGAGGCAATGAGGATGGTGAGCAGGGACAGTGCATGCATCAGTGACACAATTCCTTTAGTGTTTCTGCTGGAGCACACTCTGCGGGGAATTATAGATGTGGCTCTAGAGGCAGAGCAGCGGGAGGAAGAGGAGGCCTTCCCTAGCGCTCAAGGCCCCAGTCTTTCCGCAGACAGCATTCCAGCGGATCCTACTCAGATCAGACAGGAGGAGGATGAGGAGGAATATTTAAGTAGTGGGGGCATTGAAGGTGGGGATTCCTCAAGGGAGGGTTTCGTGTGCCCAGAAACACAAGGGCTAGTGCATGGCTGGGAGGAGGAAGTGCATGATGGGGTCATCCTCATTGACCAGAAAGACTCGGAAGCTAATGCCACCTCCAACCTACGCTGCATGGGCTCCCTTATAATGCAAAGCCTGCTAAAGGACCCCAGGATTCGTGCTATCAAGGAGAGGGATTATTACTGGTTGGCAACCCTTCTTGATCCACGATACAAGGGTAAAGTTGCAGAGCTCATTCTGCCCGCACAGAGGGAGCACAGGATGAAAAAACTTGAGGACGCTCTAAAGCGACACTTGTGTAACACCTTTCCAGGCACTGGTAGGTTACCAAGTGATGACACACGTGCTTCTGAGGCTGCGGATGATCAGAGGAATAGTGGTGAAGGCCAGGGCCGCTTGACTGATGCATTTTAAATTTTTTTTAGTCCAGGGACCCATTGCCAGCGTCTTCACCATATGGTGCAGGACTACCTAGGGGCAAGGGCAGACCTGGATACCTTTCCAGCAGATGATCCACTGGCTTACTGGGTGTTGAGATTGGATCACTGGCCAGAACTTAGCCAATATGCTATGCAGCTACTAGGTTGACCTTCATCTAGCGTGCTTTCTGAAAGGACGTTCAGTGCCGCGGGAGGTTTTGTCACAGACAAAAGAGTGCGTCTGTTCACCGACTCAGTAGGCCGGCTGACATTTATAAAAATGAATCAGTCCGGGATCAGCAGTTATCAATCCCCTGATGCTGACGTAACGGAATAGATTGGGGATGTCTTCTGCATTCACAAAACCTCCAGCACTGAACTCTTCCACAATACCACAAAAGGGTTACGGTGTGAAGGCACTTGCTGGCATGAAAGGTGTAATATTTGGCTGCACTGACGCCTGTGCCAGAATTATATCATTTTAATTTTTTGAACCGCAGGGTCCAACCCTGCACTCTTCCACAATACCACAAAAGGGTTACGGTGTGAAGGCACTTGCTGGCATGA
Organism: Leptobrachium leishanense; assembly: GCA_009667805.1. Taxonomy (NCBI): domain Eukaryota; kingdom Metazoa; phylum Chordata; class Amphibia; order Anura; family Megophryidae; genus Leptobrachium; species Leptobrachium leishanense. The sequence goes on from RXON01003204.1 coordinate 80,346, forward strand.
AAGGCGCAATATTTGGCTGCACTGACGCCTGGGCCAGATTTATATCATTTAAATTTTTTGAACCGCAGGGTCCCACCCTGCACTCTTCCACAATACTACAGAGGGGTTACTGTATGATTGTACTTGCTGGCCTGGCAGTCTGGCACCAAAGGCACAATATCTGGGTGCACTGACGCCTTGACCAGAATCATATCTTTTTAATATAGGACCACATGGTCCACCCCTGCATTCTTCCACAATACTACAGAGGGGTTACAGTATGATTGTACTTGCTGGCCTGGCAGTCTGGCACCAAAGGCACAATATCTGGGTGCACTGACGCCCATTACCAGATTCAGACCTTTTTAATATAGGACCACATGGTCCACCCCTGCATTCTTCCATAATACCACAGAGGGGCTACTGTATGATTGTACCTGCTGGCCTGGCAGTCTGGCACCAAAGGCACAATATCTGGGTGCACTGACGCCCATTACCAGATTCATATCTTTTTAATATAGGACCACATGGTCCACCCCTGCATTCTTCCACAATACTACAGAGGGGTTACTGTATGATTGTACTTGCTGGCCTGGCAGTCTGGCACCAAAGGCAAATATCTGGGTGCACTGACGCTCATTACCAGATTCATATCTTTTTAATATAGGACCACATGGTCCACCCCTGCATTCTTCCACAATACTACAGAGGGGTTACTGTATGATGGCCTGGCAGTCTGGCACCAAAGGCACAATATTTGGGTACACTGCCACTGACACCTGTATCAGATTCATATCCTCAGAGGGGTTACTGTGTGACGGCACTGTTGCCAACGCTAAAGGACCAATTTTAAAGTACCTATTGTTACTTTATTATTATTATTATTATTCTTTATTTATAAAGCGCCAGCATATTCCGCAGCGCTGTACAATAGGCACAGTATAGACAGGGTTACAATACAGTACATTGAACAACATTTGACAAACATTACAGGAGGAGATGAGGGCCCTATTCCCTTAGGAACTCACAATCTAGGAGGGTTGGGGTTGGAAACAGGAGGAGAGGACTGTAAGGTAAGAGTGATTGATGGTTGCGTCAGTGAGTTGGGTGGTAGGCTTCCCTAAATAGGAACGTTTTAAGGGAGCGTTTGAAGGAAGAGAAGTTAGGGGAAAGTCTGACAGTACGAGGGAGAGCGTTCCAGAGAGTGGGGGCTGTGCGTGAGAAATCCTGCAGTCTATCATGGGAAGAGGTGATGCGGGGAGGAGCTAGGCGCAGGTCACTGTTTGACCTTAGGGAGCGGGCAGGGGTGTATTTGGTGATTAGTGAGGACAGGTAGTGGGGAGCTAAGTTAGTGAGGGTTTTGTAGGTAAGGATAAGGATTTTGACTTTCATCCAAAGCCTGGATAAGTTTCACAATAATTTAGCCAAAAAATCACTAAACTTTTTCTACGTGTCCGAAAATGTCTCCTCTTTTCATACAGACTGCCGCCCCAAGCAGTTGTTTATGGATAGATTAAAGGAAAAGCATTTACTGTCATTTGAAACGTAATTTTTTTGTTTTTAAGTGTTTCTATACATCCTATAAATCCGCCACTTCACGGGCAGGTTATGGGGACCTCCTAGGCACGATATTTGAAGGAATTTTTTGTTTTTATTTTTAACCCTTATTTCATGGAAAACTCACTGTCCCTTTAAAATTGCCAAAATTGCCAAATGTTAGCGTAACCCAAACTGACTCTATGTTCACCTCGCTCACTTTTATTTGGTTAGTTTTTATGTTGTTTTTCACATACAGGGCCACTCCTCCTCCTTTCCTTCCTTCTCTGTCTTTTCTATATAAAGAGTACCCCGGTATTGTTATGTCCCAGTTATTTTTCTCACTGAACCATGTGTCAGTAACCGCCACTAAATCTACTTTTTCAGCTGCCATCATTGCCTCCAGTTCATTGGTTTTATTGACTAAACTGCGAGCATTTATAGACGCGACTCTGAGCTTGTCATTTTTTACCCCGCATGTTGCTTGCACCTTCCGATTTAGTTTTGGGGGACAATCGGGCAGATTGCTTTTTACCCTTTTGTCCCCCCTCCTAGTTTAAATATTCCTTTGTGAAACCTTTGAACTTCTCACTGAGAACATATGTTCCCCTATGAGTAAGATGCAAACCATCTTTTTTATACAGTTCCTTTCTGCTCCAATTAGAGCTATCATGGGAGACAAAGCCAAATCCTGCTCCCGACACCATTCCCGGAGCCACAAATTAAATTCCCTATTGCGCATCTGCCTATCCTGAATGTTATGCACAGGCAAAACTTCAGAGAATGACAAGTGGACGCAATCTGCTGTATTTCACCTCCAAGAACACAAAAATCTTCCTTAATTTCAGAAACCTCATTGCTAGCCAAGTCATTTGTCACTAGATGGACTAGAACATCCCCTTCCCCTTGCTGCTTTGCTTGTTTGACAATATTGAGAATACGTCTCTTGTCTCTACGAGCAGTAGCCCCAGGAAGACATCTCACCAAACCACTACTCTCCAGCTCAACACCTCTTATGATAGAATCAATTGCAACAATTGCCTTCTATCAAGTCCCACCTTTTCCTTCTTGTCCTTGGTTGCAGTCCTGCATACCTTAGGCATAGGGTGGTGGTTCCCAACTATGGTGTCTGAGCCTACTTCCGTTTTACCACACACTCTGGTGCTCAATTAAGAAGAGGGCGTGGCCTACCCTCGCTTGGCAGACGTGCCGTAGATCGCTCCGTGGGAGACCAGCACAACAAGCGGACATATACCCACCAACATCACTCAACGGACTGCCCCAGAGGCTCCATAACATCGGGAGCACTATGGCAGCAGCCAAATCAAAGAAAACCGGAGACAGGCAGGACTTTTTCACCCCCAAACAGTCCAAACGCAGGGAGGAGGTGGCCCGCCAAAATGGCGACGGATCCCCTCCGGCATCGCCTGGGACACGAGAAACGGGGCTGAGCATGGACTTAGACACGCTCTCGCAGAAAATGGAATTACTGCTGAAGGAGTTTTCTGCCACCCTTACCAGCCGCTTGGACGCGGTATCAGCGGAAATACGCGGTGACATTAGAGATCTGGGCGAAAGGACCTCGACCTTGGAGGACAAAATGGCGGAGGTAACGGAGGCGCATAATACCATGGCGGCGCGAGTGGAGGAAATGGAAGACCGTTTAGAGAGGTACTCAAACAAACTCGCAGATCTGGAGGACCGCTCACGGCGACATAACTTGAAGATTAGAGGGATCCCGGAATCTGTATCTCCCCGCGACCTACAGCAATATGTCACGGAATTCCTCTCTCACCTGCTGCCTGACGCAACAATGGACTCACTGCTTATGGACAGAGTCCATAGGATCCCTAAGCCACCTTCAGCCCCCCCAAATGTGTCACGAGATGTAATACTGAGACTACATTATTTTAAACCCTGAGAAGACGCGCTGCGCGCTCTCCGCACACCAGGAGCGCAAGGCCCAGCGTACGCCAAACTTTCAGTCTTTCCGGATCTCTCGCAGGCCACACTGCAATGTCGCAGGCAGTTTCGCCCACTCACGGACACTCTTCAATCGGCGGGGGTGAATTATCGATGGGGCTACCCCACCAAGATACTGATCCTCAAAGACGGAGTCGTCAATGTGATCACCTCACTGGAACAAGGCCGATGGATCTTGGAGAGCTGGGACCTACAAACGCCAAAAACAGACCATAAGTCCCTCGGTCGGGTGGAGAAGGACTGGCATGTCCGCTGAAGAAGCAACGAACGGTTTGTTTGCCTGTTTCACTGGGTACTCCTACTATGGTACACAATAGAGTGCAGTGCTCTCCCTGAGTGCCACAACACCCTCATCTCCCCCTTCTACGCAAGGGTATGGACTCCCCATATAGGGTTAGTCTGTTGGAGAAAATTCACCTGTTATTTGTACATAGTTCCGCTGTATGGCGGTGTTTTTGCCTTTCTCATATTATGTTCTCTTTCCTTTTTTCTCCTCCTCCCCCCCTCTCGACACCAGAGACACACAACTTACTACTGATGCACAACTATGGCACCTCCCGCCACATTTCTGACTGGCGTGATTTAGGAGCAAGTCAGAGCTGCATGTTCACCATACCGCATGAGAGTACTGACATTTAACGTAAAGGGACTAAATTTACCCGTCAAGAGACATTCACTATACAAAGACCTCAAATCACACGACGCAGACATAGTGTGCTTACAGGAGACACACTTTAGACGAATGGACCACCCTAAACTTTATCTGCCACAATATGCCACCCAATATCACTCAACATTTCCATCCAAATCACGAGGGGTCACCCTCCTGCTCCACAATAGACTAGACTTTCAGGCCCACCGCATTCTCACTGACCCTAAGGGCAGGTACATCATCTTAGTTGGTACAATAAACTCCAGAACATACACACTTGTATCACTGTATGCCCCTAACACGACACAACTATCCTTTCTATCACATCTGCTCAATAAAGTGTCGGAAGTTCTGTCCGGCGCACTTATAATCTGCGGGGATTTAAATGTAAGCGTAGATCCCTCAAAAGACCGGTCTCGACCTGATACATCCAAGAAAGCAATGGCAACGTTGCGACGGCTTCAGACAGTCATGGGATCCCATAACCTAAATGACATATGGCGCCTCCTTCATCCAACGGAGCGAGACTATACATTCAGATCTCGGGTTCATAACAGCTACACGAGGATTGACTATTTTATGGTCTCGGGACCGACTCTACCCTATATAGTGGACTGCATCATACTACCCTTCTCCTGGTCGGATCACGCACCCATGATGTTGACATTGGGAGACACATATCCATATTACACGAGACCCCCCTGGAGTTTTGACGATTACTTACTAAATCACGAACAAGAGAAACAAGACATTCAAGACACTCTGACGAATTACTTTAAGGAGCATGTGTCCCCTGAGGTGCAACCTCACACGATATGGCAAGCTCACAAAGCGGTGGTTCGAGGGACGTGCATAAAGTGGAAAGCTAGACTCCAAAAACAATACACGTCAGATAGACTAAAAATCCTTACAGACATTCAAAAAGTTGATGTGGAAAATAAAATATCCCCTTCCCTGGCACTGGAGGAGAGCTTAGATCTCCTGTTGAGAACCCTTCATGACCTGGAAGCTCATAGTTACTTTAAAGCCATGTCCAGATTAAATGCTAAATTCTATGCCTTAAAAAACAAACCGGGTCGCCTGTTGGCGCGCAAATTGCAACCCCTTAGAGTACAGAAAAAGATATCTTCCCTTAAATCAAAACTTGGTCCGTTATACAATCCCAGAGATATTGCAAACGAGTTTGCGGACTACTACGAGGCTCTTTATAATCTAGATGTCAGCGACACGGTCTCTCACCCTACACGTGAGCTGATCAACAGGTACCTGGAACGTATTCAGCTACCTTCACTAACGCAAGCCCAGGGCGACATACTTTCAAAACCAATAACAATAACTGAACTGTCAACCCTGCTTAAGGAGCTACCGAAACGTAAGGCACCGGGACCGGATGGCCTCCCGGGGCTTTACTACTCAGCATTCTCTGGCCAGCTGCTGCCACACTTATTATCTGTGTTTGAGGAGGCGGGGGATCGGGGTTCCTTCCCGGCAGATATGTTACGGGCACATATAGTTACCCTTCCGAAACCGGGGAAAGCTCCCGATCGATGCCAGAACCTGAGGCCCATATCTCTTCTAAATGTAGACATAAAACTGTATAGTAAACTTTGGGCGTCCAAACTGCACCACATCCTCCCCACTTTAATAGGCCTGGACCAGGTGGGATTCGTCTCCGGACGCCAAGGACCAGACAGCACAAAAAAGTTATTGAATGTGATGGAGTTCCTAAGGGAATCAAGGGAGCCAGGTTTGATCCTGTCGCTTGATGCCGAAAAGGCCTTCGACAGGGTCAACTGGCTTTTCCTCCGCATGGTCTTGGATAGATTCGGTTTTCCAGACCCTTTCATGAAAGCAGTACACGCACTATATGATGCTCCATCGGCGAGAGTCCTGACTACAGGATTCCTGCCTGAGGAGTTTGTAATAAATAATGGAACTAGACAGGGATGTCCCTTCTCGCCGCTTCTTTATGCACTGGTCCTGGAACCACTGGCGCAGGCTATATGGGAGAACGACTATATTCGCGGGGTGGAGATCGGTCTTACGTCCCACAAACACCTATATGCGGACGACATTTTAGTTACAATGACTGATCCGACTACCTCACTCCCTGCCCTGCAGGAAGAATTGGTTGCTTATGGCGAGGTTTCCTACCATTTAGTGAATGCTCTCAAGACACAGGCATTACCCTTACAACTCCCGCAAACTCAACTTGATGACCTTAAACACACGTATGACTTTGACTGGAAACACGACCACATCATATACCTAGGCTTACGTATCACTAACTCGATAGACTCACTGATAACGCAATATTATTCTCGTCGCCACTGTTATGATCTCTGCTTGTTCAGATATGAGGCTGGGCTGTCAGGTTCACCATTGCTTTATTGCAGGACACTTACTGTTATATACAGGCTTGGATAACTACAGGAACACAGGATCATGCATCTGCCTTCATAACTGCATCACACTAACTGACCCTGAAGATGGCTGCCGTGCCCTCTGACCTGTGTCATCCTGGGCGGAGCCACTAGTTAAAGTGATAGCACAGGTTTAGTATAGTCAGCTATAACACCTTCATTCGAAGATTAAAACTTTATCGCATTCATGGCGATTTCGTGAGATATCATGGATGGGCAGAGTGGCGGCGGTCAAAATGATGATAATACCGAAAATTGTATACGTATTTAGGGCCTTGCCGTTAGCAGTGCCAAGACGTTTCCTGGACAAGCTGCAGGCTCTCTTAATGTCATATATCTGGAACCCGAAAACATCCTAGAGTACCCAGAAGCCTTTTGTATCTTAGACACAGAGACAGGGAATAAATGTATCCCATGTGCACAAGTATTATTGGGCTACATGTCTGGCCTCCCTGGCAGAACTGTTCCGCGCCGGACCGATACCACAGTGGTTGGTCATTGAACACACATCGACTGCAGGCCACGGGTTGAACTGTCTACTGTGGACCCCCCCGCGGAATAGACCCCGATTACCTAATGCATTATCCTCCACCCTTCTACACCTGAAGGCGTGGGATCTCCATTTTAGTCGAATCACTAACCATACCCCACTATCAATGGCAACCCCGCTAGTATCTTTTTCTTTACTAATGCTTCATTTCCAGACGAAACAGTGGATTCAGAGAGGCATAACTCACCTTCATCACTTCTTTGAGCCTCACGCCATTCTGCCCTTCCAAACGACACAGCAGAAATACCAAGTGCCGAATTCAATGTATCTGTCTTACATGCAAATACACTCGTATATGAAATCGAATGGAGGGTACAGAGGTGGGCTCAGTGCACACCTATCACTCCTCTCCAAAACTGAACTGTTCTGCCTTGACCCGCATACAACGACTAAAACCCTCTCAATGTTTTATCGCCTACTGAACACCCCGACTAAAGCGACGACCTGGAAATTTCAACAAACCTGGGAGAAAGATCTGGGAAAGAAATACACGCCTACACAATGGGCGCAAGACCACCAGTTTGCGGACGGCGCCTCAAAATGCTCCACGCTTTTGGAAACCCAAAGAAAAGTGTTGTACTGTTGGTACCTCACGCCGAACAAGGTCCATTGGATCTCACCGCGGGTCTCGGAAGCTTGCTGGAGATGCTCGTAGGCGGTGGGTACCGCTGGTCATGTTTGGTGGACTTGCCCAAAAGTGTTTACACTGTGGAAAGACATCTCACTATTGGCTACGGAGGTTCTGGGTCGCAGTATCCCTTGCTTGCCAGAAGTACTGTTGCTCGGAATGATACACCTCCCAAGGAAACATTCAAAAATGCTATTTATCATTGTATCCACGACTATGCTATTATTGGCTAGGAACTGGAAGTTGGATAAGGTTCCAACGTGTCGTCAGATAACTCAACTGCTGGATCAGTATCGACATTTTGACGCTGTTTCTTCATACTCAAATATGAACCGACCCTCCAAATCAGATCCATGGACGATATGGGACACGCACAAAATCTACCAATCGTGCACAAGATCGAGTACCGACATCCACCCGTCGAATCCGCTGCCGAACGATGCATAGAAATAATAAGATTTCTTTGATTGCACGAGAAATGTTTGTTATGAACATGATGTTAGGTGTCTCTGGTGTCCTCATTAAGGCTGTCATGGCCGAAACGTCACTTCTTATAGATTAGACTGTTTTGCCACGAATAAAGAAAGAGATTATACACCTGGCTGTTTGGAGTCCTACTCCATTCTTTACGGTATGTTAGGGGTATTTCGGCATCCCCTTTGAGCGGTGACTTTGCGCTGGTGTGGAGGGCTCCCAATACAGTGTGATCATAGCGTGTGTGGACATAAAGTAGAAGGTGCGACTGGAATTATCACATGTTTTACGAAAAATGTGGTATACATGTTAACATGCCCATGTGGTATAAAATATGTTGGTAGGACCACCAGACCCTTGAATCTACGGATTCAGGAACATATCCGAAATATAAGGAAAGGCTATGACAAACACAGTGTCTCGCTACATTTTAAAATCAAACATGCCCAAAACCCAGAAGGTCTCAGTTTTACTGGTATTAAAAAAGTGGAGGCACCCTGGAGAGGTGGGAACTTTGATCAGATTATTGGAAGAGAAGAAATTAATATGATTTTTAAGATAGGATCACTCCAACCTCAAGGTTTGAACGCAGACTTCGAACTATGCCATTTCCTAAACTGATCACTATTTGAAACCACATGACAGTACTCTCCATCCAGGTGGCTATCCACCCCAGTGGCGTCACTAGGGTCGGTGTCACCCGGTGCGGTAATTTATGGTGTCACCCCCCCCCCCCGAGTTTTTCAGATTTTTTTTTTAACTACTCTTACTCCTAAATCAGTACTCCCATATAACACTGAATGCTCATACACACAGCGCACATTACTGTGAGGTTTATTGCTGTGGAGCTCTCTCATATGCTCACACAACTTTTTGCCAACTGCCAGCCAGCAAGTACGTTGCCTGTTCGAAGGCAGTGAAAGCACACATGGATATATATTGCCCCCAGCAGCTCTGGATATATATTGCCGCAGCTCACCCATGGATATATATTGCCCCAGCTCACATATGGATATATTGCGCCTCAGCTCACATATGGATATATTGCGCCTCAGCTCACATATGGATATATTGCGCCTCAGCTCACACATGGATATATTGCCCCAGACCAGCTCACACATGGATATATTGCCCCAGACCAGCTCACACATGGATATTGCCCCAGCTCTCATGGATATTGCCCCCAGCACACATGGATATGCCCCCAGCTCCTCTCATGGATATTGCCCCAGCTCCTCTCATGTATATACTGCCCCAGCTGCTCTCATTGATAATGCTCCAGCTGCTCTCATGGATTTTGCCCCAGCTCATGGATATACTGCCCCAGCAGCTCATGGATATACTGCCCCAGCAGCTCATGGATATACTGCCCCAGCAGCTCATGGATATGCCCCAGCTCATTGATATGCCCCCAGCTCCTCATGGATATGCCCCAGCACCTCATGGATATGCCCCAGCACCTCATGGATATGCCCCAGCACCTCATGGATTTGCCCCAGCAGCTTATGGATTTGCCCCAGCTCCTCATGGATATGCCCCAGGCCCCCATGGATTTGCCCCAGCTCCTCATGGATTTGCCCCAGCAGCTCATGGATTTGCCCCAGCTCCTCATGGATTTGCCCCAGCAGCTCATGGATTTGCCCCAGCTCCTCATGGATATGCCCCAGCACCTCATGGATTTGCCCCAGCAGCTTATGGATTTGCTCCAGCTCCTCATGGATATGCCCCAGGCCCCCATGGATTTGCCCCAGCTCCTCATGGATTTGCCCCAGCAGCTCATGGATTTGCCCCAGCAGCTTATGGATTTGCCCCAGCAGCTTATGGATTTGCCCCAGCTCCTCATGGATATGCCCCAGCACCTCATGGATTTGCCCCAGCAGCTCATGGATTTGCCCCAGCAGCTTATGGATTTGCCCCAGCAGCTTATGGATTTGCCCCAGCACCTCATGGATATGCCCCAGACCCCCATGGATTTGCCCAGCACCTCATGGATTTGCCCCAGCAGCTCATGGATTTGCCCCAGCTCACCTCCTGGTCCTGGTCCCAGCACATGGATAGCGGCCCAGGCAGCACCTCTCTGCCGCGTTTTTCGCTCCTTCTGAGCGTCCGGCGGCGCGCAGCTTGGGCGCTCGTCTGGGGGAGCCACGTGACCAGCCGCGATTGGCTGGTGACGTATTTCCTCCAGGCGAGCGCCGAAGCTGCATGCTTCGGACGCTCGCACGGAGCGAATACGCGGCGGTGGCGGGCGGTGGGTGAGACACACCCGCCCTTAGGGTGACGGTGTCACCCTAAAGGCGGGTGTCACCTGGTGCGGGCCGCACCCACCGCCCCCACGTTACGACGCGACTGATCCACCCTTCATATCTATACCCATGATCCTACTTATTATTCAGTATTTATTTACACTAACAGGGTTATTCAGAGAGCGTGAAAAGCAGGAGAATGACTGGAGAATGAAAAATTCTAGGTCATAATAGCAAAACCAGAAAAATTCTCCCTTTCATCTCACTTTCCAATTTGGCTATTTTGACCTAGAATTTTTCATTCTCCATTAATTCTCCTGCTTTTCACGCTCTCTGAATAACCCTGCATGACTTTTTTATGATATTTTTTATCAATTTTAATTAATTTATCGCATTCACCCCATTGTATTAAAGGATATAATCCATCACAGTGATATGTCGACATTCCCTTCCCAACATGGGACCATATTTTATATAATTTATATAATATATATTTTTTTTAATATATTTTATATATATTAAATAACATTGACATTCATGACCTCTCCTAAACTCACGTTGTTAACAATACTCTCTCTCATGTATGGGACTGAGCCCTATATCATATATGAATTTTTGCAACCTCCTCTCCTTATTATATTATGTAAATAATACTACCAGCATTTTATATATGTAATTATATATATGTATTTATTTATTTATAGATTAATTTCTTTCCTTTTCAGTATCTAACATCCCTTTTAACCAATGAATGGATCTGTTAGGGAGAAGGCTATGAGTGCATCCCTAAGTCCAATTTAGTAGGTATTACATGCGTGTAACATAAGTATATATATATATATATTTTTTAAGGATTGCTTTCTTTTAAAGGTCTTTTTAATAATTTAGGCTGTTTTTACCAAATAATATAATTTTTCTTGAGACTATATTAAGAGCGCCCATAGGTTCATCTCCTTCATATAAAATAGTAATTTTATTTCCACCATATTGATTAGATCGTATTGTGGCTGCTCCATTTGATAATAGGCCCCATGTATATATAATGAAAGCATTAGCAGTATCTTGTAGTACTAGGTACTGATCAATAACAATATCAATAACAATATCAATAAGGTATAATCTCCCCTTACCCCATATGCTATACTGCTTGAAGAAGGCACAGGTGTAGTGCCGAAACGCGTCCAGTAACCCCTCCCTCACTTATTTTGGAATAAATTTTTGATATTTTAACCTGATTCTCATCTCTGGTTTTACTCTTGTGATGGAACCGTTCCCTTCCATCCGTCCTGACTCTCCAGACACCCCTTCGTTGCGGTCAGCCCGGCTACTGGGAGCGCTGTCCTCAGTGCCTCGAGCAGCTTGACCTGCCTGCTTCTGTTCCTCTGCCCTGGAGCCGTTAGGAATTTCCAGAAGGCGGCTCGGTACCTTCTGAGGGTGATAGTGTAGTGTAGCGTCGCTGAATGAAACACCAGACGCGGCTGTATGTTCCAACAGGATTCTCTCTCTCTCTGAGCTCTGAGAGTTCTCTGACTTTTTAATGAACAAAACGCCACCATTTATGCTGAAGTCCAACAGTCATAATTTGCATAAAATGACGCACCTCATCCTACCCATACTAATTACATTATGTCAGTTATTTACAATAAACATTCTTTGCATTCTCTAGCCTTCAGCTCACACAACATTTGTATATCCATTGTTCTAACACATCAGATTAAACACACACTATCAGAGATCCCTTGAATTAAACATGCAGCTAGATAATGGGAAAAGCCCTGGTGCATAAATTACACAGCAGTAAAGCTTGTTTACTGTATACACAAAAACACATTTACCTACAGGAATATAAGTATTTTTAAAACTAAAGCTATGCCATTTTACACTAAACTAAATTAAACTAAAACCAAACGATGTAAAATATATTTAAAACCACACGATATAAATGAACATAAAGTCTCTTGGGGTTTGAAGCGTGGAGCGTTACATCAGCTCCATGACAACTCTGTTATGGGATACCCCCTTACTATTTTATCCCTTTAGAGTGATGAAAATATTCTAAAGGTGAAAGCAGAGGAATTTTTCTCTTTCCCCCCCTCCCTTTTTCGTCCCCATCTGGATGGTAATACAGAGCTGGAGACAGAAGCTGAAAGGCATTGCAGGAGAGAGGTGTAAGGTACTCACCTAATTAAGAAGTACCATTCGCTTTTAAGCTGAGCCTGAGAAAACCAAGGCTCCAACATCGGTGAGTTGAACAAAAAATTGCAATTACTCAGAATATACGTACTGTGTCACGCTATGGGAGCGCTGTCTCTCTGTATGTGTTTTATTTGAGGATAACTGGAAGACCCAGGAAAAGGGGGAACGTCACCCTGTATTTGACGTGAGGCATTCCAACCTAGAGCCAGGACTTATTAGGCTCTATAATTTGTGAGTGATTTTCATATATATATATTCACTTCACAAATTACAACAGTCTGCACTATTGTCTCTCTTTTTGTCTTCCTCATATATGCTACGGAATCTACCAACTGAGGAGAGGAAGCATAACGTTGGAACATTTTGTCTGAAGTGTGACCTACATACTGTATGGTGACTAGGAGTCACGGACCTTGTTCATTTTGAGACTTGCACTTTTTCACGTGCACTTTATACAGTCATAGGCCATCCAGAGACTATCAGATAACCTAATAAAAGGACTGTCTTATGACTTTTTTGAGGTCACATCAACACAAATTTTGTGTCTGCACTCTACGAATGGAATAGGATATATGAGCACATGCACTTTATATGTACTTTATATGCATTTTGACACATGTGGCTTATTATACACTTTGCGCTATAGGAGCAGATTTGTACGCATGACTTAAGGATTTATCACCATTGTTGTTGCTTATTTTGCACAAGGTTGTTCATTTGCACAGAATTGCTATTTGCACAATACTAGTGTAACATTGACTGGAGTACTTTTATCTATCACCACCTGATAAATAGAGTTAAGCCATAATATCAGCATTTAGAAATACTCATCTAGATTGCTCCATATTTGGAAGCACCCACTGCACCACTAGGACCCTTACCCTTTTCTACACATTTATTTGCACATTTAGGTTGAGATTTATGCGCAACCCCTTGTAGGCAGCACCCCCCCCCCTTTTTAAGGAACCACAGTTACCTAGTAAGCGCCTCCACAGATACCCACTCTCTCACTGGTATGCATTCGTTTGCGCAATTACAGACTTGTGTTAACATATTGACGAATCCACTGACCCCTTTTTTTCTCTTCTGTACCCTTTATTTGACTTTCAAAAAATAAAAATTAAGTTAACAATTTTTTTCAAGTTTTTTTTTTTTTATCAAAAATTTTGGCGAAAATTCGTAAAAAACCCTAAAAAAATTAATAGAGACTTTTTGCTGCAAATGAAAAGAATAAACAGTTAAATAAATAAATTAAGAGAAACAACAGAGAATTTTTTTTACATTGAAACCTATGGGTTTCGTCTGATTAAACCTGCTGAATGAAACCACCGGAAATCAGGGCATTTCACTGACATTTCTCTGCTGTTCGGCGTCTGTGAATAGATTAACCATTGCTTCTCTATGGGGGATTTTACGGCCGTCGAACAGGCACTGTATTTGATGGCAATTCGCCAATTTTGTCCCGCTCCTCTTTGCAGATCCTCTCCAAGTCATTAAGGTTTCGAGGCTGACATTTGGCAACAACAACCTTTAGCTCCTCCCACAGATTTTCTACGGGATGAAGGTTTGGAGGCTGGCCAGGCCACTCCAGGACCTTAATGTGCTTCTTCTTGAGCCACTCCTTTGTTGCCTTGGCCGTGTGTGTTGGGTCATTGTGATGCTGGAATAGACATCCACGACCCATATTCAATGCCCTGGCTGAGAGAAGGAGGTCCCCACCCAAGATTTGATGGTACATGGCCCCATCCATTGTCCCTTTGCTGCGGTGAAGTTGTCCTGTCCCGTTATCACAAAAACACCCCCAAAGCATAATGTTTCCACCTCCATGTTTGGCGGTGGGATGTGTTCTTGGGGTCATAGGCCGCATTCCTCCTCCTCCTCCAAACACGGCGAGTTGAGTTGATGCCAAAGACCTGGATTTTGGTCTCATCTGGCCACAACACTTTCACCCAGTTCTCCTCTGAATCTTTCAGATGTTCAATAGGAAACTACAGACGTTCCTGTACATGCGCTTTCTTGAGCAGTGACATCTTGCGGGATTTCAGTCCTTCATGGCTCAGTGTGTTACCAATTGTTTTCTTAGTCCCAGCTGCCTTGAGATCATTGACAAGATGCTCCCGTGTAGTTCTGGGCTGATTCCTCACCGTTCCAATGATCATTGAAACTCCACGAGGTGAGATCTCGCATGGAGCCCCAGACAGAGGGAGATTGACAGTTACTTTGTGTTTCTTCCATTTGCCAATAATCGCACCAACTGTTGTCACCGTCTCACCAAGCTGCTCGGCGATGGTCTTGTAGCCCATTCCAGCCTTGTGTAGGTCTACAATCTTTCCAGCTGCCTTGAGATCATTGACAAGATGCTCCTGTGTAGTTCTGGGCTGATTCCTCACCGTTCCAATGATCATTGAAACTCCACGAGGTGAGATCTTGCGTGGAGCCCCAGACCGAAGGAGATTGACAGTTACTTTGTGTTACTTCCATTTTGCAAATAATCGCACCATCTGTTGTCACCGTCTCACCAAGCTGCTTGGTGATGGTCTTGTAGCCCATTCCAGCCTTGTGTAGGTCTACAATCTTGTCCCTGGCACCCTTGGACGGCTCTTTGGTCTTGGCCATGGTGGCGAGTTTGGAATCTGATTGCTTGTGTGGACAGGTGTCTTTTATACAGGTAACACGCTGAGATTAGGAGCTGTCTCTTTAAGAGAGCGTGTGCTCCTAATCTCCGCTCGTTATCTCTATAAAAGACACCTGGAGCCAGAAATCAGCTGATTGATCGATTTCACTCATTAAAATGCAAATCAATTCAGAACTTTTTTGAAATGTGTTTTTCTGGATGTTTTTGTGGTTTTTCTGTCTCTCACTGGTACAATAAACCATTAAATGATTCAGTGGGTAAAGGTACAGAATCAGCAGGGGGTCAAATCATCCCCCTCACTGTATACACACACACACACACATACACACACAGAGACACATACACACAAGCACACACACAAATACACACAAATACACACACACACACACATACAGACACACACAAATACACACACACACACAAACATACACACACAAACATACACACACAAACATACACACAGGCACACAGACACACACACACACACACAGGCACACAGACACACACACACACACACACAGAGACACACACACAGGCACACAGACACAGACACATACACATACACACACACATACACACATACACACACAGACACACACATGGACACACACACACAGACACACACACAAACATACACACACAGACACACACATTCAAGCACACACACAAACATATACACATACACACAAAGACAAACACATATACACACACACACAGACATACACACACAAACAGACACAAATACACACACACAGACACACACAGACACACACACAAACATACACACACACATGCACACAGGCACACAGACACGCACACACACACACACAGATATACACACACATACACACACACAGACACAAACATACACACATACACACACACAGGCACACAGACACACACACAGACACACACACACACACACACACAGCATTTAAGGAGCCGCTAAAGTCAGGCTCACAAACTCCCCTATTCCCAGACTTTATAGGCGACATCACAAAATATTACGACATTTATATCAATAAAATGTTAAATAAAATCAAAGCAAAGTATCTTATTCCATTTATTAGAGTTTACAGCAATGTTTCCCAAACCTGTCCCCGGGACCCTCTAACTGGCCACATTTTGCAGATCTCCTCGGGGAAATCCTCCAATCACTGAGAAGCAAATGATATCACCTGTGCTGGGCTTCAGATATCTGCAAACCTGGCCTGTCAGCGGCTCCTGAGGACAGGTTTGCTGGGAGTTTTATTGCTGTGCAGCTCTGTTATACACCTGCACTCCCTGAATATATTGGGGAGCGCCTAAAAGGAGGAACAGTTGAAAGAAAGAGGAAAAGCGGGGATTTGGGCCCAAAGTAGGGACTGGCCCTCAAAAGCAGGGACATTTGGGAGATATGCACCCAGGTACACACTCACACACAGCTGTATACAGACACACACTCACTGACACATACACAGCTATATACACATCCATATATACACAGATACACACACAGGTTTGGACATACAGTATACACACTATAGAAGTTTACATATTTTGAGTGTATCCAGGAAATAGTCTTTTCACGTGAAATCCAGAGGTTTGATACATAGAAGTTAACCCCTTTGCTTCTGAACCATTTCACTTTTTATCCTCCAATACATGATGTTAAACAAAATTTAGAAAAATACACAGTTTTACTTTTACGCTGTACATTGCACATAGTCATGTTTGGTCGCATTGGGATGGTCAGACTCTGGCCTTTCCAATGACACCTCAATGGTCTATGTATGATGTGGAGAACCGGAGATACAGGGTTTCAAACTTCCAAAGGTCCCCTGTATCACCTATGATGGGACGGCAGCTGGGGGGGGGGGCGACAAATGCCCCCTGTGCCCTCTCTGGATCCACCTGTGAAATTGAGGGAAAACTCAAATCAGGAACCTACAGGGTTAACAGACAGTCCCATGATGCAAAGTGTCCACGCCCTGTGTGTGTGGAATGTGGTAAAACCCGCCCACTGACTCCTGATAGGAGAAAAGTTAAGTTTCGTTTCTCATTCTGCTTCCAGCGATGGCGTCTGCTGATCTGAGAGACGAGCTGACCTGCTCCATCTGCCTGAACATTTATACACACCCTGTGACCCTGCCATGTGGACACAGCTTCTGCAGGACCTGCATTGGGGATGTGCTGGACACACAGGAGGGATCTGGAGCCTAGAAGTGTCCTGAGTGCAGAGCAGAGTCTCAGGAGCGTCCGGCTCTGGAGACAAACAGGAAACTGCGGAACATCGCTGAGAATATCCGATCTACTCACCCAGAGCAGGAGGAGGCCGGGATCCCCTGTACTTACTGTATTCAGTCTCCGGTACCGGCTGCTAAAACATGTCTGATGTGTGAAGCTTCTCTGTGTGAAAACCATCTGAGGGTCCACAGCAAGTCAGCAGAACATGTCTTAACTGAACCCACCACTTCACTGGAGAACAGGAAATGCTCCGTCCACAAGGAAATCCTCAAATATTACTGCTGTGAGGACGCGGCCTGTATCTGTGTGTCCTGCAGCCTGGCCGGAGAGCACAGGGGACACCAGGTGGAGACTCTGAATGAGGCCTCTGAGAAGAAGAAGGAGAAACTGAGGAATATTCTGCAGAAACTGACCTCACAGAGAGAGGAGGCCGAGAAAAGAGTCCAGAACCTGGAGGAGCTCAGGAGACAAGTGCCAGGAAAAGCAGCCGGGGTAACAGAGCGAGTCACTGCCCTGATTAGGGACATCAGGAAACAGCTGGAAGCTCTGGAGAAGCAAGTCCTGAGTGAGATCTCCAGGCAGGAAGAGCAGGTCTCACTCCGAGTCTCAGATCTAATCCGGCAGCTGGAAATAAAGAAGGAGGAGCTGTCCAGGAAGATGGGCGACATCGAGAAGCTGTGTGACATGACGGACCCAGTAACTGTCTTACAAGGACGGGAATCAGACAGAGACGACTATTGTGACACTGAGGAGGACACAGAGAGACGTGACATAAGGGTCCATGATGCAGGAGATCTGGATGTGGGTCTGATCTCAGTGACCTTACACTCAGGCCTAGCTGGGATTGTGACCGGAATAACGAGACGGCGCCGTGAACCGGAGGCTTCAGACATGTTACTGGATGTAAACACGGCTTCAGACATGTTACTGGATGTAAACACGGCTTCAGACATGTTACTGGATGTAAACACGGCTAGTAATGATGTTTCTGTATCAGAGGATTTGAAAACTGTTTCCTGGTCAGAAATAAATCAGAGACGCCCAGAAACACCAGAGAGATTTCAGTATGAACAGGTTTTAAGCTCCAGGAGTTTCTCCTCAGGGCGACATTACTGGGAAGTGGAGGTCAGTGAATCAGGGGGTGGAGGGTCGGGATGACCTATCCCAGTATAAAGAGGAGAGGAGGGCAGTCACTGATTGGAAATAATAACAAGTCCTGGGGTTTGGAGATGTTTGATAATGAAACGTATTATATGATACATGACAGTAATAAGATCCAGTTACTTCACTCCTCTTCCTGTCATAGATTGTGGATATTCCTGGACTATGAGGCCGGACGTTTGTCCTTTTATGAGCTGTGTGACCCGATCAGACACTTACACACCTTCACTGCAGCCTTCACCGAGCCGCTCCATGCTGGATTCTGGGTATATGGGGATAATTCCTGGGTGAGAATTTTGGGATTTTGTGTCAGTTAAAATGATTTCTAGGAGTGAAAACTCTTTAACCCATAGAATGCCTTGCTGGGTTTAGCTAATAATCCCATATTAAGAATAATTGTATAAAAAGAAAGGAATGCTTGTGCAGAAACATGATGGG
The DNA here is from genome assembly GCA_009667805.1 of Leptobrachium leishanense. Classification (NCBI taxonomy): domain Eukaryota; kingdom Metazoa; phylum Chordata; class Amphibia; order Anura; family Megophryidae; genus Leptobrachium; species Leptobrachium leishanense. Next base: position 99,470 of record RXON01003204.1, read on the forward strand.
ATCCCCCTCTGATAATGGGCCGAGCAGGACATGAGATCCACCAACTGGCTCAAACATTACTGGAAAATCCCATTCTTAATATTCCTCTTAATGGAAAGTTTCTGGATCAGGTTGTGCAGATGTAAATGCTATTTCCCTGTGATTGCGGATTGGCTGAATGTTTAACCCCCTGATCGCTGGCTATTAAGCTGATCCTTTGAGATCTCGTGGCTTTGCTCCTGATTTATACTGATTGATTGATCATAGAACTGATACTCGCTGATAGATTTGTAATCAATAAATCTGATTTCTATTTCACACAAACGCCGCGTAAAGAATGACTTGTCTGTGTCCGTTCCCTCCAATCAGTGATGAGTATTTATATGCACAGGGGGGGGCTCCGGGTACTCGGGTATCATTAATACATGTTACTCCTGAGGTCACATGATGCACGTGGTTTAATATACAGGCTGGAGGTCACCCAGGGGTTAAATAACAGAAAATCCAAAGCTAAAAGCAGGAGAAATACTCGGGGACAATTCCATGTATGTGACACAAAACAGGGGTATGGAGAGATGTGGTCGGGCAGAGATCGGGGCTGGCAGCGCAGGTTCAGAGTCGCTTGTAGACGCAGGAGAATCAAATCCCAAATAAGTATCAAATGCCAATACTCAGTGTACACAGAGAAATGACGAGTGAGGCTGGAAGCAGCTATATAAAGAATATAAGGCCACACGGCGCTATATAAATATCTGCTTCATGCGGATAAGATAGGTGACTTTATGCGGGAAACAATGTTTAAGCAATGCGCAGATATTCCTGCAAAGTGCTGTGTGATTGGAAAGTCTGCTGTTACTTTGCACGTGATATAAAGTTATACATACAATGTGCACAGATCCAGATTAAAAACCTTATTAATGACAAATAGCAATTTAAATCATATTCTCTGCGCTCTGTCGCCACCTAGTGTCTAGAAATCATCATGACCACAACACCATGACACTTGTGTTGAGATTCTAGGGGCTACATTACAATCTTCGCAAAAACGCATTAACGTTAGGGGTAAAACCCTTTGCGCAGAACGTCGTATTACATTGTCAGCGCAACAAACGCGCTCACTCGTCTAACACGGGTGAACCTGCGCGAACCCTATGCGAGTGTACTGTAATGCGTGCGTCCTATACTTAACATTGTGAGTGTAAATGCGTTTGTGCGCTGGTATGCGGATGGTATTACAATCTATGCGCAGTTTTTAACGCACAGCCTTTGCGCGCATAATTTTAACGACTCCTAAAACCTGGTGTTAACGGCAAATCTGAACGTCCTGGCCGAACCCAAATACACCAGCCCGAAAAAAAATACGCAGCAACGTATAGTTACACATTCTACACATACCCAAACAATAAAATGGAGAAGTTTGTTTATTATTGCTGCAGCATATATACGCAGATTGACTTTGACAGGCGCAGAAACGTAAGGTGAGATTATTGTGCTTGTCAATTCTCAGACGGCAGTATTGTTCACTCGTTGTATCCTGAATTGGACAGATTTTCTCTGGCTATAGGGTTTTGCCGCTGAGCTAATCGACAACATATGCAGCATATTTTACCCTCTAAGTTTTATCATACGGTTTAAATTCCTGCTTTCAATATTATATTCTTACTGAATGGAATTCTTTCTAAACAAGGGATCACTGCATTATATATATATTGCTGTTACGCTCGGCATTTACCCGACACCTTCTAATCAATTCACCTGTTTGGGCTGTGAGTGATTAGAGGTTCAGGTTCGGCAGAGGAGGTTATCAATAACTTATATTTACTGCTATTAACAAACCAACAGGGTTATTCAAAGAGAATCGAAACGTCATCGCACGTTCAGTGACTTTTCGTTCTCTTCAATTTGGTTCGTTTTGCCGATCCCATTTCGGCGACCCTGCGGTGTATTCAGCAAGCACCACAGGGTCCCCGAATTGCAGGGAAAGATTACCGCAAACCCGCCGAAAACTAACCGCAAAAGCCGGTGAATGCACGCCGAAAACCCGCAAAAACATCTGGATCAATCCTCCGAAAACACCGGAAAAAACCAGAGCAGGAGCCGATCACACACAGCGAAGCCGCCGGAAAAAGCCGACACCGCAGACGAATGGAGTGAATAAATTAAAAAAACAGTTTGCTTGAATGTTTGAAAAGTGAAACGCTGTTTGCAAAGAAACTACTGAGCGAAAATGTCTGAAATTTACATATAAAATCCAATGAATGATAATAAAAACGGCTGTTACAGAAAAAAGAAGTAAAGTTAAAAATAAATAATAATAAAAATAAAAAAATCCAGGAAAATGCTTAAAATATCCTAAAAAATCTATAAATAAAGAGACTCTTTACTGCAGAATTTTATAATGAACGGTTTATTAGATATTGCATTAAAACAGGAATATTTTTAACATTGAAGCCTATGGGATTCGCCTGAATAAACCTGCCACATGAAACCACCGAATGGCAGGGCATTTCGGGAACCTTTCACTGCTGGTTTGTGCTCTCTGAATAGACGAAGCAGTGCTTTTTTATGGGGATTTCACTGCCCTCGAACAGGCACCGAATGTGCAGGCAATTCGCCCGCCCAAAGACTTCCTCCAAAGCATTTAGATAATCTAAAACAGTGCAGTCTTGCTTACTCAATTTTAGGTTTCTTACAGCCTCTGACGCAGGTCCCTTTAAGCTCTCAGTAATCCTTTGCTTTTTCTGCGCTTCAGGGACGTCCCACTCATCCAGAGCCTGCATCGCCTGTTCCACCCATTCTTCGAAGGTTTCTTCTCCCGCCGGAGTTGGTACGTTTCCTGTAAAATTTCTCAACCGTCGATAACCAAAGTTAGTGTGCGGAGGGCTTGTTCTTTGACATAGTCAGCAAATCTCCAATAGCCACTATAAATTCAGGCCCGATCATGGCCAGCGGACTGGGCGCGGGAACACTCGCGGATTCGCCACGTGGCGCACTTGGCTGAATCAGTTGGGACTTCCACCTCATCGGTCAGCTTCATGCTCGCGCCCTGAAAACACACTGGAACACCCTTTCTCCACTCAAAAAGAACATACGTGTGAGAGGTATCTGGGTTCTCTTTAATGTCCAGGATTAACCCCCGATGATCTGGTGTCAGCGCGGCCACGGCCTGGCGAATCTGATCTTCGGCCCAAGTGTCTGCAGGAATATCCATGACTATACACAATTCTATCTGACTACTGTGCTCCTCACACCATTTGGCAGCAGTGTCTGGATCCATATTTAACCCTTTAAATGCGGCTTTTCCAGAGACTGGATCCCGGAAACGAGCCCCCACGTGTAGCGCTCACTCCCGGAGGAGCCGCTGAATTTGAACCTCGGGTCAGTCTCCCTGCACTAGGGAATAAATATACTCCAGCACCGCTGAGGATTTTATAAATTATATAGTTTACTGAATAAACTGGCATGTAAAGAGTAACACGGTATACGTATATATAATATTTACAGTAGTTTGTAATGCGAGAAACGCGTAGCGGAAAAAGAATTTTAACCCCTTCGTGGTTGGAGTGTGAGTCCTCGTACAGGCTATGTCCCGAGAAATGTAAGTGTATGTGTGTATTGGTACCTGGGTACAATATTCAACTGGCCAGTGAATTATTTATGAGGTATCTTCGACTAGTCACGTTGGGGCCCTGTAGGTTTTGACAAAACTGCAGCGTGCTTTAGTAATTTACAGTGGCCGGGAAGGCCTCTCACCCATCCGCCAGATACTCTGCGCTCCGCTCGACCCAGGACGTCTCTCCGCTTTGAGACCTGGCTGGGATTCTCTGTGTCACCGGTTCCGCTGTCTTGCTTGTCTGTATCTGCCACAAGATGTCAAGCTCACCGCCTGCACTCCCTGTTAAATCGTCTGCGGTCTCCTAACTCGGGGTCCTTCAGCTTACTCTGTATCTGTGTACTAGCGGTGGATCACTGGGTCTTCGTTTAATAAGAAGGGAAACCCGATCTCCAGCTCTGCTAGGCCGCACCTGCGCTCTGGCCTGGTCGCGATCACTAACTCCTGCACTTGCGTCTTGCTACTCTCACTCCTCTGTGCGCTCTGACGGCTCTCTCCACGAGGCTGCGGATGTGAGTCTCTCTTTTCCCACCCACTTCCTGTTTCCGCCCGTAAAGCATGCTGAAAAATGTAGTCCCAATGTCCAATGTCTTAGATTGCACTTGTCTCCCTCTGGTGGCCAAAAGCAAGTACTACAACGACAGTGAATTAAAACCAGCGCTACAAGGGTATGTACATCCAACTCAGGTGAACGGTGTAGGACTTACAGCAGTTTGCAGATGTGCCTCCCACTTGTTAAGGGACCAAAGCTAATGGGACAGACTAATAATCATAAATCAAACTTTCCCTTCTTAATACTTGGTTGCAAATCCTTTGCAGTCAATCACAGCCTGAAGTCTGGAACGCATAGACATCCCCAGACGCTGGGTTTCATCCCTGGTGATGCTCTGCCAGGCCTCTACTGCAACTGTCTTCAGTTCCTGCTTGTTCTTGGGGCATTTTCCCTTAAGTTTTGTCTTCAGCAAGTGAAATGCATGCTCAATGGGATTCAGGTCAGGTGATTGACTTGGCCATTGCATAACATTCCACTTCTGTCCCTTCAAAAACTCTTTGGTTGCTTTTGCAGTATGCTTTGGGTCATTGTCAATGTAATAGAGCAGCAGGAAATGCTGGCAAAATGCTTGGTTGTGTAGGGGGAGGTATTAGCAGTAGGAAAAGGGAAGTGCTCATGCCACTGTACAGAGCACTGGTGAGACCTCACTTTGAGTACTGTGTGCAGTACTGGAGACCGTATCTCCAGAAGGATATAGACATCTTAGAGAGAGTTCAGAGAAGGGCTACTAAAATGGTGTACGGCTTGAAGGAGAAAGGTTACCAGGAAAGGCTTAATGATCTTAACATGTACAGCTTGGAAAAAAGACGAGACAGAGGAGATATGATAGAAACATTTTAAATACGTAAAGGGAATCCACAAGGTAGAGGAAGGGAGTATATTTAAACGGAAACAAATAGCAAAACAAGAGGACTAGTCTTAGATTAAGGGAGCAAGTTTAGTAGGACAAAGGAGGAAGGCAGAGTTAAAAGTACATCAGGAGCATTATTTACTGAGAGGGTGGTGGATACATGGAACAGCCTTCCAGTAGAAGTGGTAGAGGCCAAAACAGTAATTGAATTTAAGCAAGCATGGGATAGGCATAAGGCTATCCTAAACAAAAGATAAATCCAGGTAAAGTATCCATGTAATTGGGCAGACTAGATGGGCCGAAAGGTTCTTATCTGCCGACATTTTTCTATGTTTCTATGTTTGTCCATCCGCACTGTGAAGTGCCGTCCAATGAGTTCTGCAGCATTTGGCTGAATGTGAGCAGATAATATTGGCCGAAACACTTCAGAATTCATCCTGCTGCTTTTGTCAGCCGTCACATCATCAATAAATACAAGAGAACCAGTTCCATTGGCAGCCATACATGCCCACGCCATGACACTACCACCACCATCCTTCACTGATGAGGTGGTATGCTTAGGATCATGAGCAGTTCCTTTCCTTCTCCATACTCTTCTCTTCCCATCACTCTGGTACAAGTTGATCTTGGTCTTATCTGTCCATAGGATCTTGTTCCAGAGCTGTGAATGCTTTGTTAGGTGTTGTTTGGCAAACTCTAATCTGGCCTTCCTGTTTTTGAGGCTCACCAATGGTTTACATCTTGTGGTGAACCCTCTGTATTTCTGGACCTGACTGTACGTCCGTATATGGATATAAAACCAAAGCATAAAAAGATGATGACTTAAAACATGTATATAATAATATATAATAAAGTCTTCCAGTCGTTGATAAAATCAGGGCTATAATAGCAACTAATACAGTGACAAAATGTGCAAAATGTCACAGAATAAAAGATACAGATGTAGCGGATAAAATCGGGGTAATGGTAACAACTACTGTAGCGACTGTGCAAAATGACACAAAATAAAAATACAGATGTGACATAACACATGAGCATTTATTACAAAGAAATTGGTGCTGGAAATCCGTGCGTATAATAAAACAGAGTTGGTGCGCATATAAAATGAAATACAGTATTCAATTCAATGTAAGTGAAAAAGTGACTTTAAAAACCAATAGTGTATAAAAAATATATAAATATAATAAAAGATGGAATACAGTACATCAGATAGATAAAAGCTGGATCCCGGCCATGTACAGAGGTCTTCCACGAAACATCTTGGTGCCATCAAAATCTCAAAAAAAGAACAAGTAAAACGGATGACAGTGTAATAACGGCAGGAACCAGTATAAAAAATAATCTTCAGTTGGATAGATGTGACGGGATCCTACTCACGGATTTTAGAGCCTCCTATTGGCTCTATCAGGGTTATTCAAAGAGAGCCGAACTGCCCCTGAAATTGCAATGATCAGTGAATTTCCCCCGTACACTGCAATTTCGTGGCCATTCGACTATTCAAAAAGCTGGTGGCTCCCCAAATTTTGGAGAATTGCCACCGAAATACGGTGATCTTTGGCAGCAGTGAGAAGTAATCATTACTCTATTCACAGACACCGAACAGCAGAGAAATGTCAGTGAAATGCCCTGATTTTCGGTGAGTTCATGATGACGTTACGTAATGGGGACGTGTCTCCTTCCTGCAAGATTATTATATACTTATTTTAATGAAGAATTCATGGCTCTGAGGAGCTTTTTCTCCTATTTAGGTATAAATAAAGCTAATAAATAATCCATGTGGGCCGGGAGGAGGGAAGTTTATTTTATCCAGGCTGGGAATTAATTTGTTCATTATATATTAATAGAATGCGGGGGAGGGGCTCTGGGGGAAATATTTTAGGATTTAATCTGTGTAAAGTGAAACGCTTCTGGCGTCTGGGAATAACATGTGCGTCTCCCAGATCTCCATCATTAAACATGTTCAGAGGGACAGGACCTCACCTGGACGGGTTTTATCATTCGTAATCACAGCTTTATCTCATGTTTTATTTCCCTGATCTGAGATAATATACAGAAAGGGATTCAGTCATAATATGTGGATTCTGCACCAATAAATGTTCATTAAATTGAGGTGATTTGCAGCGTGTGAGGTTTATCCGGCGTCGCCCTCTGTATAAAGGAGAATAATTCCACGTATGGAGTTTATTATCTCGCTTTATAAACTGAAATGTTCCCATGTTAATCACGATTAAATGAAGCTGAGCTCTGATCACACACGTTGCTGTGTTATGAATGATATTCTGTGTGTTTAAATGTATTTATTACTTTCCCCGCGTTTTATTTCTGGTTTTAACGCTTGCTGCACACTGCACTGTATGAGGAACCAATAGGTGGGAACATATTTCATGTGGAACCAAACAGCTGCAGCCTGTTGCTGGGGGACACCTGTTAGGACGGACGGTTCCCCCTGTGTGCCGTATAATGGAGGCGTACAGGCTGTTTCTCCTCAGGAAATGTTTATTTTTTAGTTTAGAAGAATCCTCCGGCTCTCCCTGTAGTAATAAGCGGCCGATGAAGTAAATTTACGGCTTTATTCCTGTCAGAGACGTTACATTAGAGCAGGGGTCTCAAACTCAAATCACCTGAGGGCCACTGGACAAGTTTTCACATCCCATGGGGGGGCCGCATGCAAAATTATAAACAGTCTTTTTTTTTAAACAGTTCGTTCTTTTCATTTACAGCAAAAAGTATTTTTATTTATTTTTCTGATTTTTTTTTTAGTATTTTTCCAACAACAATTTTCATTCCCATTTTTTTAAAAAGGCTTTTTTTTAATTCCGTAACAGACCTTTTTATTCCTTTTTTAAAAGGCCTATTTTAATATTTGGACATATTTTAATACATTTTTACTGGTTTAAATGCCTATGTAACGGGTGTGTACTGTATATATATATATGTGTGTGTGTCTTTAAGGCACATTATATGTGTATTACACTAATTCCTTACAAAAATAGATATGTTCCAGTTCCAGGGGCATTAGGTTCTTTAAAGGATTGTTTTGAGTAGTTTTTATATTTGTTTTGAGCAGCTGTTTTTATGAGGGGGTTAATATGGTAATGAGGGATGACATCACTTCCTGCTAGTTAGATCTAGGCAGTTTCCTTCCTTCCCGGGCTTATCAGAGCACGTGAGGCTTAAGAAGCAGAGGTAAGAGGTCTGACAGGCTCTCTGCTTAAAGCGGGAAGAGCTATAAAACCCTATAAAATAATCTTATCAAAGATGTATATAGTATAGCTGGATTAGAATCCATGTTTAAAGCAGGTATTTTGTCTTCTTTTTTTACTTTGGTTTTTGAGTTGCAGCAGTTAGGCCCATGTCCCTGTTATTGTGTTACTATCCCTTTGTATTTTATGCTCCACTAAACTTAAGGCTGTTTATTTTATTAGATGTCCTGAATTAAAGTGTATATAGGTAGAATATGCAGGTTTTTCATGTATATTGTGATCAGGGGGTTCTGTACATAGTGTAATGTTATATTTTGTTGTACAGGTGGAACGTCTCCTGATATATATATTCATTCCTGTATATGTGTATATTATTTTATTCAGGTATGTTCCAGTTTATTATTATTTTTATGTCTTTATGTGTATTTGTCTTGTCATTTGTAAATAATTTTGTTAATTCATGTATATAGTTATTCATATTATATTGTAGATGCTTATCAGAGCACGTGAGGCTTAAGAAGCAGAGATGGAACGTCTCCTGATAGATATATTCATTCCTGTATATATGTATATTATTTTATTCAGATGCTTATCAGAGCACGTGAGGCTTGAGAAGCAGAGGTGGAACGTCTCCTGATATATATATTCATTCCTGTATATATGTATATTATTTTATTCAGAGGAGAAGCTGCGCCAGAGGCAGAGAAGTCGCCTGAAGTAAAATCCGTTCCCAAAAAAAAGTCATATGTTGCCGGTCTCGTCCTTGCTGCACCACACCACTATACAACACAACGCAGAGTCCATCATTATGAACGGGCAGTGAGGGTAAAGGCCGGTCACACTGGCCTGGCAGTCTGGCACCAAAAGCACAATATCTGGGTGCACTGATGCCTTTACCAGATGCATATCTTTTTAATATAGGACCGCAAGGTCCACCCCTGCATTCTTCCACAATACTACAGAGGGGTTACTGTATGATGGTACTTGCTGGCCTGGCACCAAAGGCCCAATATCTGGGTGCACTGACGCCCTTACCAGATTCATATCTTTTTAATATAGGACTGCATGGTCCACCCCTGCACTCTTCCACAATACCACAGAAGGGTTACTGTATGATGGCACTTGCTGGCCTGGCACCAAAGGCACAATATTTGGGTGCACTGCCACTGACGCTTGTATCAGATTCATATCCTCAGAGGGGTTACTGTGTGACGGCACTTTTGCCGACGCTAAAGGCCCAATTTTAAAGCACCTATTGTTACTTTCATCCAAAGCCTGCATAGGTTTCACAATAATTTAGCCAAAAAATCACTAAACTTTTTCTGCGTGTCCGAAAATGTCTCCTCTTTTCATACAGACTGCCGCCCCAAGCAGTTGTTTATGGATAGATTAAAGGAAAACCATTTATCGTCATTTGAAATGTCATTTTTTGGTTTTTACATATTTCTATACATCCGAAAAATCCACCACTTCACGGGCAGGTTATGGGGACCTCCTAGGCACGATATTTGAAGGAATTTTTCGTTTTTATTTTTAACCCTTATTTCATAGAAAACTCACTGTCCCTTTAAAAACGTTTTTTTTAAAACTTTTTGTCCTTCTTTCCTGTCCCCCAGGGCACTACCCGGACCCCCATACACCTTTTATGGCAAATATCTAGCATATATGCCCTCTTGGAAGGCACTCTAAAAATCGAATTTTGAGTCCCATTGACTTGTATTGAGTTCGAGTTCAAGTTCGAATCCGAACATTTGGAACGTTCGAGCGTGAACCGAACTCGGGGGTGTTCGGCTTATCCCTAATGACCACCTACCTCTTCAATCCGTGCGAGGGATTGAGAATGGGTGTTCAGTTGGGCAGAATTGGAACAAATTCTGTGGACAGAAATTATTAGTACATCACCATCAAGGCTTACTTTCTCGATTCTATCCTTCTGAATGGTCACTGTGTGGACATCTATGTCAGGATCTCTGGATGGTTCGCCATCCTTCAGGATCGTGACTTCAGGCGTTTGACTGTTTCTGAAATGAATCTCAATGCAGTTAGACCTTTCTTCCACCACATGACAATTATGTTTTAATTGCAGCTCGTGGGAACGCTTGTAGACGATGGGTACCGTTGTTTGCGACCATAGAACTTCATTGATGAAGTCTACTATGGAATTTAATCTCCTAAGGAAATCAATTCCAATGATCAGCCGATCGTTTGGAAGATATGCTACAATGGTAGGGTGTCTGAGCGTCTTTTTACCTATTCGGTATTTCAGCCAGGCCTTGCCTATGACTTGGAGGTTGTCATCTCCAACACTTACCAGAGATCCAGCGAAGGGCAAGTTCCATCATCTGCCGGAAGTAGCCATGTGATATCAGGGTGGCCTGGGACCCAGTGTCAATTAAACCTTTTATCGGTTTGTCTTGCACCTACTGTAAATACACATTAGCATAGCATCGACTATCTATCTGTTCTAAGTTGCACAAGTAATTAGGATGCTTGGTCATCCCTGCACTTCTATGATTAGGATCCATTTGTGGCCTAGCATTCACTGCAGATAGGCTGGCTGCCTCACCCAACATGGCTGCTTCCTGGATGGGAGGGGCTGTTTGGCACAGGTTGTAGGTCACTTCCGGCGGTAAGGAGATTAACCCCTCCGTGGCACGATCACTGTCAGTAGAAGCTGCATTACTCGGAGAACAAGATTGGTCGCTTGGCTGAAAAATAGGAGAGACGTCAGAAACACTTTCTCCTTCACTTTTCAGTGAGGAGATAACAGACAAAGACATTTGATTTGGGAACTCAGAATCCATAACATTATCACGCGTACATTCATTCAGAATGGTGTTTTCCGTCTCACTAATGTTATGTCCGTGATCCTGGGCAGTATGTCTCATGGGGCCGGATTCAGAGCAGTGGGGCCTGATCCTAAAAAGGATTTGACTCAAGAGCTTGCAATCTTGGTAGGACCATTTTGCTTATGGTTTCCTCTAGTTGTTTTTTAAACTGTTCAGATATGCTGTCACTTTTATCTGAGTCAGGCTTACTGTTTTCCTGTCTTTGCTGATTTTGAGGTTGCCGTGGCTGAGCTTGATGGGAGTCATTGGAGTCTGAGCCAGAAGTATTTCTCTGCCTAACCCGCCAGCACTGATATTTTGCATTACCCTTGGGTTTTACCTGCGCATCAGCTACAGTATCATTATGGGGCACAACAGGGATGGCATTAGCCTTTATTACTAGGGATGAGCTGTTCGGTTCGATCAGTTCGGAGTTCGATTCGAACTTTGGACGTTCACAAGTTCGCGAACTTCAAACTTTTTGGCGTGTTCAGTTCGAATTCGAAATTATTATTTTTTTAAAAAGTATAAAAATGCTTAAAAAATACAAAAAAATCTAGAAATAAAGAGACTCTTTACTGCAGAATATTATAAGCAACGGTTTATTAGATATTGAATTAAAAAATAATGTCTATGTGCAAAGATTCTCACCTCTAAATGACCTGTGCTCTCAAACGGCGTAAACAACAGGTGTTTAATTAGTGTTTGGAAATAACATGTGCTTCTAATTAGTCCGGTCTCATGAATTTGATACATTGTATGCAGACTGGGAGTGCTAGGTGTCGTGTCTGGGTCTGTGATGGCGATGTTTCCATACATCCTACAAATCCGCCACTTCACGGGCAGGTTATGGGGACCTCCTAGGCACGATATTTGAAGGAATTTTTATTCAAAATAATATATTTTCCAGTGAACTGACCCATCCAGGTCAGTCACTGTTTATCCGGGAGCGGCAAAAAACAATGGCCCAAATTCCTTTAATTAATCACGAAGAGACACTCCCAAATACCAACTAAAAACAACATACAAACAACAACATAGTGAGGAGAGATTAGAGATATATAGTAATTGATAGACATGTGCATTAATTTTAGTACTAAAACGATTTAGTCCGAATTTTGGGATAATTTAGTTTTAGTATGACTCAAGAGATACGAAACTGCTCAGTACAAAAAACGAAAGAAACTAAAATAAAGTGCACTACATTTTAGTTTCAGTCCTTTTTGTGATATTACATTGATGAGTGAAGGAGACCAGCAATGAAGAGCGCAACATCCGAAGTTCTGCACCCTCCACATGCCAATGCAGTAGGATGTTCTATACATTATACAGAGAGGGGTATTAATGCAGGAGGATGTTATATACATTATACAGAGAAAGGTATAAATTGAGGAGGATGTTCTATACAGAGAGGGACATTAATTAATTCAGGAGGATGTTCTATACATTATACAGAGAGGGGTATTAATTAATGCAGGTGGATGTTGTATACATTATACAGAGAGGGGTATTAATTAATGCAGGAGGATGTTATAAACATTATACAGAGAGGAGCATTTTTTTCTTTTTAGCCCTTTAAATCCAGTGGCTGTGAGCGCTGAGATCGGCTGCTTGTTATATTATCTCATTACAATGTATCAGGCTCAGCTGTTACAGTAACTGACTGCTGCTCATCACAGTGCTCAAAGTTTTAGTAAAACAAGGAAATAATATTGTTCTAACCTCTTATATATAAAAATATTATTTACTAGTTTTACTGAAACTCTGAGCGCTGTGATGAGCAGCAGTCAGTTACTGTAACAGCTTTGCCTGACACGGGGCAGTATTACAATGTTGGTGCTAATTTAACCAGAGCTGTTGTAAACTGAAAACCTCCATAGGCTATAATGGCTCTGGGAAGTTTACAACAGCTCTGGTTAAGTTAACACCAACTATGTAATATGGCCCACATTGTGCTGAGAGTGAGAGATACTGTAACAAGCAGCGATCTCAGCCCTCTGAGGAGCCACTAGAAATAGTAATTGTATCCACTGGTTTTCGGATGAATGAAATTAGTTTTCATACTAAAGAACTGGTACCGGCTGGGTGGAGTTGAGGTAATGTCACAGCTCTGCATGGAGAGAGCCTGTGGAGTCATGGGTTCGATTCCAGCGAGCAACCTCTCCAGTAAGTGTCCTTGGGTAAGACACCCAATGGTACAGACTCGCCACCCAGGACATACTTGAAAATTAGAGAAATCTCAAAGTATCCTTCCTGGTAAAATCCTTTCTCAAAAAAAACTGAGAACGAATTTCTTTAGCAACTAAATAAATTGCATTTTAGGACTAATCCATTAGTTCAAACAAAATTTTGTGCTGTGCACATGTCTAGTAATTGACACAGCGGCTATTATTGCAAGAATGTGGTTCAACCAAAGTACCGGTGGATATAAGTAACGAGCGGCCTCAAAAAATAGGCTATGTTGCCTGGGAACAAAATTCCAAATATTTGGTGCACGGCCAAAATACAGAGCTATTAGGAGGTATATGCTCAGCAAATAACCGTCTCACACATTTACTGCTGGCCCTAATGCTTATCAGAGTCTACTCTTACCCTCACTAATGCATTCACAAGACATACAGCATTAAAACTAAAAGATTTAAACACTCAGCTCGACATATGTTTCGCCGGTAACAACCGGCTTCATCTGGAGTGAAAATTGAATAGCTTGTCATGGGTGTTCGCCTCCCTCCTTAAAAGACGTTAGGTCTACTTGAATTAACCAATGAAAAATCAAATCAAAAATTAGGTGTATCATACGTGTCCTGAAGTATTTGCAGCTGGTGTCCACAGCATCTTTTTTCGATCATTATCGCTGTGTATTTCGCGATGGGTACAAAGTTGATGCTTTATGGACACATAAAACTAATTAAGTAGAAGAACTAGCCTATATCCTGCGCCGGCTCATCTTTTAGAAACATTATAGTCTATCATCCCTATTCATGATCCTCGGTACGCTGGTCATTGCCTAAGTCTCCGATAATATAAGTATCTCATAGGTAGAATTATACCACGTGGTATTCCATTTACTGGATTGGTCATATCGCAACCTATTGGCATAACACAAGACTTTGTACCTATGTTGTTTTATTGTTCGGCTGAGACAAGGAAGCATCATTTACACATCTCTCGTGTCTCACTGCATTGATCGTTATTATCCCCATTTCGCACCAATGTGACGTTTAGTGAGTGTTATTTTATGGGGTATGAACGTTATAAACAATACCGATATAAACATCAACGCTCAGCAGTCTCTTTCTTGTCTATTCACATAACATCACCCCCGTTCATCTATTGGCTCAATAAGGACATGTGGTAGTGCACTATGATTAGACCTAGCTCATTTTCCACAGCCCAATGCTGTGAACACCAGCTGCAAATACTTCAGGATAGGGATGAGCTGTTCGGTTCGATCAGTTCAGAGTTCGATTTGAACTTTGGTCGTTCGCAAGTTAGCAAACTTCAAACTTTTTGGCGTGTTCGGTTCGAGTTCGCAAAAAAATATATTTTTTTGAAAAAGTATAAAAAATGCTTAGAAAATATTAAATCTAGAAATAAAGAGTCTCTTTACTGCAGAATATTATAAGCAACGGTTTATTAGATATTGAATTAAAAACTAATGTCTAAGTGCAAAGATTCTCACCTCTAAATTACCTGTGTTGTCAAAGTTGTAAACAACAGGTGTTTTTAGTCCGGTGTAATGAATTTGATACATTGTATGTATGCATGTAGACTATACTGAGGGTGTGGTTTCTGCTTCTGAGAAGTGTTAATTTCTCTCCTCTCATATGCTGCATTTCACTGCTGTGTGCTCAGCTCATTTTTACCTCTTTCGCTCATCATGTTTAAACGTGATTTGAAGCCACATTTTATTAAATAACCCAGACATATTAGATATCGTTCTTTCCGGCAGACTCCGCAGATTCATAATATATAATTTTAATATGTCCTCACTAATCACCAAATACACCCCAGCCCGCTCCCTAAGGTCAAACAGTGACCTGCGCCTAGCTTCTCCCCGCATCACCTCTTCCCATGATAGACTGCAGGATTTCTCACGCGCAGCCCCCACTCTCTGGAACGCTCTCCCTCGTACTGTCAGACTTTCCCCTAACTTCTCTTCCTTCAAACGCTCCCTTAAAACGTTTCTATTTAGGGAAGCGACCACCCAACTCACCGACGCAACCATCAATCACTCTCACCTTGCAATCCTCTCCTCCTGTTTCCAACCCCAACCCTCCCAGATTGTGAGTTCCTACGGGAATAGGGCCCTCATCTCCTCCTGTACTGTTTGTCAAATGTTGTTCAATGTATTGTAACCCTGTCTATACTGTGCCTATTGTACAGCGCTGCGGAATATGCTGGCGCTTTATAAATAAAGAATAATAATAATAATAATAATATGTAAACGTCCTGTTCTGGCTGTATTTTATGACAAAAAATGCAATAAAAATTGAATTTTTAATCATCTGCAGTGTGTAAAGTGTTGTTTTTTTCACATTTTAGCACATGAGCGTTTGCGGTTATGTTTTCTATGGGGTGCGCTTGCACAAAAATTAGAAATGGGGACTTGTTACATTTTGTGGGGGAAATTACGTGATTTATAGCAAACACATCCCATAGAAAAAAATCATTAGTGCATCATCGTTCACATTATAATTGAAATGTGAACAATATTGCTGCATTAATAAAAATAACACACAAGAAAAAATACATCTTTTGATTTTCTTTTTTCTTTTTTTTTACTTTATACCTGGTCATGTTGGGTATCATTCGAAACCGGGTACCGGAGATACCCCTGCAGTATAAGCACAATGTACCGGGGATACCCCTGCAGTATAAGCACAATGTACGGGGGATACCCATGCAATATAAGCAGAATGTACCGGGGATACCCCTGTAGTATAAACAGAATGTACCCGGGGATACCCCTGCAGTATAAGCAGAATGTACCGGCGATACCCCTGCAGTATAAGCAGAATGTACTGGGGATACCCCTGCAGTATAAGCAGAAAGTACCGGGGATACCCCTGCAGTATAAGCAGAATGTACCGGAGATACCCCTGCAGTATAAGTGGAATGTACCGGAGATACCCCTGCAGTATAAGCACAATGTACCAGAGATACCCCTGCAGTATAAGCACAGTGTATTGGGGATACCCCTGCAGTATAAGCAGAATGCACCGGAGATACCCCTGCAGTATAAGCAGGCCAGCCATCAGAAATTTTGGGGCCCCTTACTGACCCTCAGAATAGGGCCCCCCCTCTCCCCATAGGAAATAAATTTATAATGTGAATCGTGATCACATTACAGAGTGTTAGTCCCAATATCTTAAAATCACACATATTGTTCGCACAACAGCACATTTAACATAAAAAAGTATCTATCTGGTTCAAATAAGTTAAGACAGTAAAAAATTCAATTTTTTATTAAACAAAAATGAATCAAGATCAGATTACAGAGTGTTGCTCCCAATACCTTTTAAAATCACACAAAATGTGTATTTGTGCAAACAATGTAGCATAAAAGTATAATTAAATAATTCCACTGGCAGAGCACCACAGCAACAGAACTCTCAGTAATGTGCAGTGCGTATGAGCATATCAGAGCACCACAGCAATAGACCTCCAACAGTAAAGGCAGGGGGTACGAACGTACACAGGATCCACAGCAATAGACCTCCAACAGTAAAGGCAGGGGGTATGAACGTACACAGGATCCACAGCAATAGACCTCCAACAGTAAAGGCAGGGGGTATGAACGTACACAGGATCCACAGCAATAGACCTCTAACAGTAAAGGCAGGGGGTACGAACGTACACAGGATCCACAGCAATAGACCTCCAACAGTAAAGGCAGGGGGTATGAACGTACACAGGATCCACAGCAATAGACCTCTAACAGTAAAGGCAGGGGGTATGAACGTACACAGGATCCACAGCAGTAGACCTCCAACAGTAAAGGCAATGGACCACATTACATACTTGGTGCTAACGTTTGCACTCACCTGAGTGAGCATTAACGTTAGCCCAAGTATTTAACGCATATTTCAATCCAAACGCTAATGGTTTCTAGGCAACATGACCACCTAAGCTTTTTTAGGTGGTCATGATGCCCGGAGTATGCCGCCCTCTGTCCCCCCTCCCTCCGTTTGTCAGTTCAGCTGAAAAAGCTGAAAACAGCTGAGAGACGTGGAGGACTTTACTCCGCCCTCCCAGCTGTCAGTCAGCAGAGCGGGAATCATATTTCCCGCTTCTGCCGACTTTTGCCGAGTAGGAGACGTCATCGCGCTTTTAGCGCGATGACGTCTCCAGCTCGCCGCAGTAGCTGGCGCCAGCGGCTGAGGGTTAGTGTTGCGCGCATCCTCTTGCACGCAACACTAAACCTCAGAGGGAGCCGGGAGGAAGCCTGCTGATTGGCTGGCTTATGTGAGAGGCGCGCATGCACACTTCTCACGTAAACCAGAAGGCAAGAAGCATCAAGAAGGACGGGAGCAGAAGAGGAGGAAGGTGAGTAAAAAAAAAAAAAAAAAAAAGACGCCGCTGGAAAGAAGTGGATTCTAGGATAAGTATTACAGTTACAAGAAAAAAAAAATATTAAGGGAATAGGGATAGGTTAGGATAAAAAAATGGGGGGGGGGGTGATTTTTGAGTAGAGTGTTCCTTTAAGTAACCCGTTTGCGTTTGGTATCTTGTGCTTTTCAGCGCGAGGTTACTGTACTTTGCGCTCCCTATACTTAACATGGGGAGCACAAAGTGTTAATCAGCGTTAGGATTACAAAGTCCCAGCGCTGATTAACATCCGGCTGTGGTTAGTGGAAAGTTAACCACAGCCAGAACCTGGTGTTAACAGATTCTGCAGAAGTGGAATCCGTTAACACCATCCAAAAAAATTAAAAAAGTGAGCAGATACTCACCTCCTGTCCCGCAGCGAGAACCACCTCCTCTAGCTGGTGGGAGCAGGTTAAGTCCTATGGACTCCATTGAGAGGATGCCTCGCAGCTGCGCTTAATGCTGCCGCGAGCATCCCGGGTGTTAACGCGCAGTAACAATGCAAGCAGCATTTTTTGCGCCTGTATTGTAATCTAGCATTAAAACGCGGGTGCAGTTTTTCCTCCCTAGCGCCCACGATTTAACTCTAGGAATGTAGCGTTACATCCAGAGGGATGGATGGATAGACAGTGGGATGGACGGACTGGTATGGATGGACAGATAGACAGACAGGGATGGATGGATAAGGATGGATGGATTGACTGACCTCTGTCACCCTCCCCAGCCCCCTATGTTCTCTCTATCACCTCCCCCCCAGCCCACAGTGTACAGTCTGTCACCTCTCTAGCCCCCTCTTCTACCCTTCCCAGTGCAGCCCCTGTTACCTGCCTCTGTCCAGATCCAGCATGTGCAGGGTGTCAGGGCAGCTGCTCCTCAGCCTGGCTTCTCTCCTTCTCCCATCCACAGGCACGTGCTTGTGGTGGTGCTGTCATGTGAGGAAGGGGCAGGGCAGGCAGTGTGCAGACTCCAGAGCCAGGGGAAGCAAGGGGCAGCCA
>RXON01003206.1:0-30572 GCA_009667805.1 Leptobrachium leishanense
TTTACAGTCACAGAATAGAAAAGCGACAAAGAATAGGACAAAAGGGTCCGGGCAAAGCAGCAGCATCAAACAAAGTCCTGTACACTCTATCTCATGTAGGCATATATTAGAAGCATACAGTGACCCGGATTTGGCTTTTTACCTGTGTACCTCTGTAACCCCTTAACTCGGATTTCCACTTGACTATTCTTCCTGCTTTGTGTCTTCCAGGATTTGTGTCTTCCAGGCCTTGCCTGGTTCTGTTATCCCATCTACCCTTTTTTCCATGCCTCATCTGTCGCATACTGCCGGCCAAACAAGGACTGGCGTTTCCTTTCCTTTTTGCTGTCCCTGCCTTTTATACAATTGCAAAACCCAGCCACCTCAAGGACTGGTACAGAACCTGGGTGAAGGGTTGCTTGGTCCTACGTCTCAACCTAGCACGTAGCACACCCCAGAGATACCCTGAACCTGCCTCACACTTCGTCCCATGCATGCAAAACATCTCTAATTTTAATATGGGTTGCTGGAATTGTATTAATTTTTAAATCAGGTTTGTCATATCTGTTTTGAGATAAATCTGTAGGAATATGATTTCCTAATGTAAGTGCAGGGCCACAGCAAGGTGCCACTCTGTTGCGGACTTATTTATTTATTTTACAGAGGAAGGTATCCCCTGTGGTGTACATCGTTCTCTGCAACAGTGAAAATTCTAATTAAAAAAACAGACACACGACTGTTTATCCGTTTCGCTGCAGAGGACGCGCTCAGAGCGTCCACCCGCAAGTAGCTTTGGCTGCGGAGGACACGCTGAGCGTGTCCTCTCTTTGTAGCCAGCGATCGGCCGGATTCCGGCCGATCGCTGTGCCACCTGGTGCGGGCTGACATCCTTGATGTCAGCCCAGCATCCGGGACCACCGCGGGCACCAATAGATGTCATCGCGGCGGCGCAATGACATCTATTGCAGGCGCCCCCCCGCGAGTGCGGAGGAGGTGCCTGAAAGGGACGTGGGGGAGGTCTTTTGGACCTCTCTCCCTCCCCTTCTGTTCGGGGCAGAAATCAAAGCCAGGCATGGTTTGGAAGGGCACAGCCTGCCCTTCCAAATGGTGCCTGGCTTTAACCCCTTGGGGACTGGATCGCTATTCGGCGCCAAAAAGCACCAGATAGCGATCCTCTCCTGGAGCTGGCTGACATCTTGGATGTCGGCCAAGCTTCCGGGATCTCCCCCTGATGACTGGCATCATCGTGCATAGCGTGATGTCGTCAGTTCTGTAGTTAACCCCTAACTGCCACCAATGGTGGAGATAGGGGGTTATCTCCCATCCGTGGCAGCTAGGGGTTAATGTTTGGTATTGTTGGATCGGCCAGAGCATGGCCTTTCCAATGATACCAAACATAACCATGTTACAAAACAAATTAAATAAAAATAAAAAAATATTAAAAATTTAAAAATTAAACAGTTTTTTTTTGTTTTTGTTAATGCAGCAATATTGTTCCCATTTCAATTATAATGTGAACAATGATGCTGCACTAATGATTTTTGTATGGGGTCCGTTTGTTAAAAATCGCGTGATTTTTCCCCTAAAGAAAATGTAATGAGTCCCCATTTCTAATATTTTTAACAAGCGCAACCCATAGAAAATATAACTGCAAACGCTCGCATGTTAAAATGTGAAAAAAAACACTTTACACATTGTATTGTAAATTAAAATTTTATTGCATTTTCTGTTATAATATACAGACAGGACATAACGTATACATATAATAATGATATATAATGAATCTGCCGAGTCTGCCGGAAAGAACGATATATAATATGTCTGGGTCATTTAATAAAATATGGCTTCAAACCTCGTTTAAACATGATGACGAAACCGGTAAAAATGAGCTCAGCACACAGGCGTGAAATGGCTCAGCAGCGAAAGGGTTAAGGAAGTAATCCTTTACCTGTGACGTGTTCATCATACATTGTGATCTATTTATCAGGAGTATTAATGTGATATTGTTTTACAGATATAGACGAATGTTCTGTCAATAACGGGAATTGTCCACAAAACTCCTTCTGTAATAACACAATTGGAAGTTTCAGCTGTGTCTGCCAGGATGGATATACACGTCATGTCAATGGGAAAGACGATACCTGCAAAGGTAAGACCAATCCATTGCAATTACTGCAGAGAATTCACCAGTTGAAGTAAATTGCATTAAGTATAATTCTGTACTATTGGATAATATTTTACTGGAGTTTATAATATTATGTACTTTGCGATAATGTTCTACAGATGTTTAAAAAAACTTCTTATATGTACAGCAGAGACGTGCGGTGAGGTCAGTGGCTGGTGAGGCACTGGTTAGTATCAGAGCCAGATATACAAATGCAAAACAGCCAAAGAGGAGGCTTCAGGCATTTAGTACATCAGAAGGACAGACACTGCGAGTAAGGACTGACTGGAAGCCGATTCTGTTCCCACAGACCTCTCACTCCTTTATACAGAACAATTATCTTACAATATGCCTTCTGAATTACATTGGCAAAGACTTCTTAAATGAAGAATCTACAGTCCTGGGTCCTTGTACTTGGACTTGTTTTCATACAGGGTTATTCAGAGAGGAGGTGAAAAGCAGGAGAATGACTGGAGAATGGAAAATTCTAGGTTTAAAATAGCCAAACCAGAAAAATTCTCCCATTCATCTCCCTTTCCAGATCTGCTATTTTGACCTAGAATTTTCCATTCTCCAGTCATTCTCCTGCTTTTTACCGCTCTCTGAATAACCCTGATACAGGGCTATTCAGAGAGGTGAAAACCTTTTAGAATGAGTTGAGAATTGAATTCTAGGTCAAAATAGTCAAACCAGAAAAATTCTCCCATTTATCTCACTTTCCAAATTGGTTATTTGTTCATTCTCCTGCAAATTCAAGGTTTTCACCGATCTGAATATCCCTGATAGCCTGAAATAGTGTAAGCTATATTGAGCCAGCACAATGATTCAATAATATCAGGGTTATTCAGAGAGAGGTGAAAATCTTGAGAATTGGCAGGAGAATGAACAATCTAGACCAGGGTTTCTCAACTCCAGTCCTCAGGACCCACTACAGGCTAGACTTTTCATATCACCTTGGGAAAATGCAGACTGAATCCTGCAATCACTGAGAAGCAAATAATATCACCTGTGCTTCATATATCTGGCAAACCAGGCCGTTAGTGAGGAAACGAGTTGAGAAACACTGATTCTAGACCAAATAGCCAATTGAAAAATCTAGACCAAATAGCCAATTTGGAAAGGGAGATAAATGGGAGAATTTTTCTGGTTTGACTATTTTGACCTAGAATTTTCACTTCTCCAGTCATTCTCAAGGTTTTCACCTCTTTCTGAATAGCCCTGTATCAGGGTTATTCAAAGAACAGTGAAAAGCAGAAGAATGACCCTGATACAGGGCTATTCAGAAAGAGGTGAAAACCTTTAATGACTGGAAAAGTGAAAATTCTAGGTCAAAATAGTCAAACCAGAAAAATTCTCCCATTTATCTCACTTTCCAAATTGGCTGTTCATTCTCCTGCCAATTCAAGGTTTTCACCTCTCTCTGAATAACCCTGATATTTCAGGCTCACAAAAAGGTTAACCCAACGCTTGCCCCTGGCAAAACACACACACAGATTGGAGATATAAATATACATACACACAGCATGTGAAAGAAAGGGTGTGTGTAAAGAGACTGGCACTGTAAGAACACACACACCTCTCTATATGCTGCCCCTATAACAAAGTATTATTAAGAGGAGCCTGGCCACATCCATTAGGTTTCCTTAAAGCACCTATACAATTTTGCGTCATTCATATTATACTGAAGGGAAAACTGACCCAACCTGACTTCTGCACACTGCAGGGCAGCACTTTCAGGCACTGACCAGGGAGCAAAATGGAGATCTGACACCCAAGCCCAAAGCCAGTGACCCATGAAGCACACGCTGTGATCTGACAGCCCTGGTAGAAGATGAGTTGTGAGAGTCTTGCTGGCAACTTTGCATCTGCTGAGTCCCCTGCCTGTCCTGTCCCTCCCCAGACAGCCTGGCTAGAGGTACAATACATCATACAGATTGGCAGCTAAGCACTATCTGAACATCAGGAAATCAGCACAGAGGAAAGCCATGGCCTCTCCCTCCCCATCAGTAACCCTCTGTCCTCTCGTGAGGTCACTTACCTTGCAGCTGGGCAAAGAGCGCTTCCTGCTGCTACTTGATTTTCAAAGGCTGCTGCACCCTCTCAGATCCCTCCTGGGGGGCAGATGTGCTGTGCATTCTTCCAGCCCCAGTTAGCAGACAATAACCAGCCTGGGGTATAAATGGGCATCCCCAGCTGATGCAGAGCAGGGCACCCCTGTGCCACGCTCCTGGACTGCAGCTCCCCATGCAGCCAGTCAGGGGTTGTCCATCATGCAATCTTTTCACAGCCTGTATTGGAGGGCTGGCTGGCCTATCATTGACAGGAAGGGGCATGTCGAACTGCTACATGTGCCCCTTCCTGTCAATCAGAGGCAGTCCTCTAATGCAGGCATTTTCTGGGAATGGCTTGGACCAATGGTGCTTTCCCATTGGTCCAAGCTTTTCCAATGCTCTCAGTGCCTGTCAGTCTGTGCGACACTAATGAGCAGTGACCAGGAAATAGGCAGCACTTGTCTCTGACATCTTGAGCAGTTTACTCAATTAGTGCAGCGGGGAAACGTCCTGCTATGCAAATTGCGTAGGCTGGGAAAACTAATGCCTGCAGAGGCAGAGGATGGAGCTGACAGCGGGGGAGGAGCAGGTGAGTTTGTTTTAAGTTTATTAAGTTATCACTTAATGGCAGGTGTGGCTTTGCCTCCCCTGCCTCCACTGACTGCACGTCCCTGATGTACAGAATTATGCATAAAAACCCTTGACAAAGGCTTTACTGCCGAAACATTGATAAATGTGGTCTCTGCCAGGTTGAGTTGCAGAGCAGGTTCTTTGATTTAGAATTTTTTCATTATTTATGCTTTATCTGATGTTTATTTTCTTGTGACTTACATGTCTGTTTCAGCATGAATTTATGTGCTAACATAGTAACAAAGTATGAGTTTTTTTTCTTGTGGCCATCCAGGCAATTTATGCATGTATTGATATATAGGGTTATTCAAAGAGAATCGAAAAGTCACCGCCCGTTCGGTGACTTTTTGTTCTCTTGAATTCGACTTGATTCGGCGATCCCATTTCGGCGACCCTGCGGTGTATTCAGCAAACACCACAGGCACTAGCGTAGCTAGGTGGGGGTGGGGTGTGGCCCTCACCGGGTGACGCCCGCCCTTAGGGTGACACCAAAGACTTTGATCTTTGAACCGGCCGCCGCACCGGCGGCCACTTAAAAAATGAAAGTCTTGGGCAGACTGACCCATCGGGCCCTCGGCTCCAGGCTCCTTTGCTGCCTGCTGGGGTCAGTATACATCCATGTGTGAGCTGGGAATTATACATCCATGTGTGAGCTGGGCACTATACATCCATGTGTGAGCTGGGCACTATACATCCATATGTGAGCTGGGCACTATACATCCATGTGTGAGCTTGACACTATACATCCTTGTGTGAGCTGGGCATTATACATCCATGTGTGAGCTGGGCATTATACATCCATGTGTGAGCTGGGCACTATACATCCATGTGTGAGCTGGGCAATATACATCCATGTGTGAGCTGGGCACTATACATCCATGTGTGAGCTGGGGGCAATATATATCCATATGTGAGCTGGGGCACTATATATATCCATATGTGATCTGGGGCACTATATATCCCTGGGTGAGCTGGGGCAATATATCCATATGTGATCTGGTGCACTATATATCCATGGGTGAGCTACTGGAGCAATATATAATTGTAAGCTGGGGTAATATATCCAGAGCTGCTGGGGGCAATATATATCCATGTGTGCCTTCACTTTCACTGCCTTCAAACAGGCACTGTACTTGCTGGCAGTTCGCCAAAATTTGGGGGGTCAGTAATTTCTACAAAATATTTGGGAATTGAGGTAATCTGTGTCTTGCCACTGCCACCAGCAACTATTTTGGGGGTCAGTAATTTCTACAAAATATTTGGGAATTGAGGTAATCTGTGTCCTGTCACTGCCACCAGCAACTATTTTGGGAGGTCAGTAATTTCTACAAAATATTTGGGAATTGAGGTAATCTGTGTCTTGTCACTGCCACCCTGAATTTTGGGGGTCAGTAATTTCTACAAAGTATTTGGAAATTGAGGTAATCTGTGTCTTGTCACTGCCACAGCCAGTATTTTGGGGGTCAGTAATTTCTACAAAATATTTGGGAATTGAGGTAATCTGTGTCTTGTCACTGCCACCCAGCAATTTTGGGGTCAGTAATTTCTACAAAATTTTGGGAATTGAGGTAATCTGTGTGTTTCACTGGCTGCCACCACAGTATTTTGGGGGTCAGTAATTTCTACAAAATATTTGGGAATTGAGGTAATCTGTGGGCAAGCAGCCTCTGTGTCGGGAGGCTGTGCCTCTGGTCGTCGTGAACGTGGTGCATCCTCTGCAGGGGCACGCTTGTCCTTTCTAACTGGTGCTGGCCGTCTTAAGCAGCAGCAACATACAGAGGGTTTGATGGATTGGCTAACCAGGCCATCCTCATCCTCCGAGTCCTCTGCCAGCCAGGCTTGTAGTGCTTAACAGTCCAGCTCCGCTGCCAAAGCATCTAATGCAGCCTCCATGTCCACAGCTACTCCTGCCGTAGCCTCGCTATCACACATGGAGGAGTCAGCTGAATTGTTTGACTACAATGACAGTGACATGCTGCTTGAGGATGCGCAGCAACTACAGTGCTCTGATTCAATCTCTGAGGTTGAGGAAGGGAGTATAATCAACATAGAGGAAGGGGGTGCCAGTGATGACACACAAATAACTGGCACTCATGTTGTCCCAGCAGCTGCAGCATACTGCCAAGTTGGCTCCAGTGATGAGGACATAGGGGGTGATGACAATGATGATGAGGTCACTGACTCCACCTGGGTGCCTGATCTAACAGAGGAGTCAAGTGAGGAGGAGGAGGAGGCACAACAAACACGAGGCACAACATCCTCTATGACCAACCGTAGCACTAGACGTCCAAGGCATCAGATGTCAGAGCCGCTCAGGTGCAGAGCGCTGTTGTCTCAAAGCACACATCCAGGAATTCTGCTGTCTGGGAGTTCTTTAAGAAATGTGCAGCAGAACCCACCGTTGCTATTTGTAATCTATGTCAGGTGAGGCTCAAGCGTGGGAAAGACACCGGACGCTTGGGTACCACGTGCTTGAGGCGACATATGACCACCTGCCACGCATCCCGTTGGTGCAAAACTTTGCGTAGGTCCTCCTCCTCCTCATCTGTCTCTACCCCCACTGTATGTCCTGCCATGTCATTGCCTGCTACAACCTCCACTGAAGGGATGATGCTACAGTAATGCATGTACCAGGTCCTTCCTCACAATGTGACAGCATCCCATCAGCTGAAGATTTACGCAGTCAGATTACATTGCCCCAGCTGCTGCAGCGTAAGAAAAAATATAGTCCCAACCATCCCCAAGCACAGCGCCTAAATGCCAGCTTAGCAAAATTACTCGCATTGCAGCTGCTGCCTTTCTAGCTGGTGGACTCTGCTCTCTTCCGTGAATTTGCTGAATGTGCTGTATCACAGTGGCATGTTCCAAAACACCATTACTTTTCACGCAAGGCCATTCTAGCACTATACCAGCACGTGGAAGACAATGTTATCGAGTCATTGGGAAAGGCAGTCAGCAGCAAGGTGCATGTGACTTTAGACACGTGGTCCAGCAAGCATGGACAGGGTCGTTACATTTCCTTCACGGCACACTGGGTAACTCTGATTGCAGCTGGGAGGGATCCTAGACGGGGCTCTGTGCTGGAGCTTGTTCATCCACCATTCCTACAGAAAGCTGCTTGTATGAGGTCTCTCTGCTCCACACCACCTCTCCCTCTTCCTCCTCCTCCTCCTTCTGTGTCTCTGGCGAAGTGGCAGTTAAACCGACGCGTGACAGGGGCTACTCAATGGCTCAAGCAAAAAGATGCCATACTGTGCTTGAGCTGGTTTGTTTAGGGGAGAGGAGCCACACCGGGCCAGAAATTCTGTCAGCTCTGCGGAGGCAGGTGAAGAGATGGTTAACACAACACCAGCTTCAGCTGGGAATGGTCGTCTGTGATAATGGCAGCAACCTTCTCTCCGCCCTATGCCAGGGTAAGTTGACGCATGTACCATGCCTAGCACACGTCCTAAATCTGGTGGTACAGCGTTTCCTAACCAGGTACCCAGGGCTGGCAGAGCTTCTCAGCCAGGCCAGAAAAGTCTGCAGCCACTTCAGACGGTCATTCCCAGCAAGCGTTCGCCTGGCAGAAATCAAAGAGAATTCCATCTTCCCACAAACCGTCTGATCTGTGACATGCCCACCAGGTGGAACTCGACATTAGCAATACTGCAGCATCTGCACAAGCAGCAGAGGGCCATCAACGAGTACCTGTGTGAGTATGGCACAAGGACAGGTTCAGGTCAACTTGTTTCCCCCCCCCGCGTGGCTGATGATCAAGGATGCATGCACTGTACTGTCACCATTTGAGGAGGCAACGAGGATGGTGAGCAGGGACAGTGCATGCATCAGTGACACAATTCCTTTAGTGTTCCTGCTGGAGCATACTCTACGGGAAATTATAGATGTGGCTCTAGAGGCAGAGCAGTGGGAGGAAGAGGAGACCTTCCCTAGCTCTCATGGCCACAGTCTTTCCGCAGACAGCATTCCAGTGGGTCCTCCTCAGATCAGACAGGAGGAGGATGAGGAGGAATATTTAAGTAATGGGGGCATTGAAGGTGGGGATTCCTCAAGGGAGGGTTTTGTGTGCCCAGAAACACAAGGGCTAGTGCGTGGCTGGGAGGAGGAAGTGCATGATGGGGTCATCCTACTCATTGACCAGGAAGACTCGGAAGCTAATGCCACCTCCAACCTACGCTGGATGGGCTCCCTTATCCTGCAAAGCCTGCTAAAGGACCCCAGGATTTGTGCTATCAAGGAGAGGGATCATTACTGGTTGGCAAGCCTTCTTGATCCACGATACAAGGGTAAAGTTGCAGAGCTCATCCAACCCGCACAGAGGGAGCACAGGATGAAAAAACTTGAGGACGCTCTAAAGCGACACATGTGTAACGCCTTTCCAGGCACTGGTAGGTTACCAAGTGATGACACAGGTGCTTCTGAGGCTGCGAATGATCAGAGGAATAATGGTGAAGGCCGGGGCTGCTTGACTGATGCCTTTTTTAATTTTTTTTAGTCCACGACGCCCAGGGACGTCAAATGTAGGCACCCATTGCCAGCGTCTTCACCATGTGGTGCAGGACTACCTAGGGGCAAGGGCAGACCTGGATACCTTTCCAGCAGATGATCTACTGGCTTACTGGGTGTTGAGATTGGATCACTGGCCAGAAGTTAGCCAATATGCTATGCAGCTACTAGGTTGCCCCTCATACAGCGTGCTTTCTGAAAGGACGTTCAGTGCCGCTGGAGGTTTTGTCACAGACCAAAGAGTGCGTCTGTCCACCGACTCTGTAGACCGGCTGACATTTATAAAAATGAATCAGTCCTGGATCAGCAGCTATCAATCCCCTGATGCTGACGTAACGGAATAGATTGGGGATGTCTTCTGCATTCACAAAACCTCCAGCACTGAACTCTTCCACAATACCACAAAAGGGTTACGGTGTGAAGGCACTTGCTGCCATGAAAGGCACAATATTTGGCTGCACTGACGCCTTTACCAGATTCATACCTTTTTAATATAGGACCGCATAGTCCACCCCTGCACTCTTCCACAATACTACAGAGGGGTTACGGTGTGACGGCAATGTTGCCGACGCGAAAGGCCCAATTTTAAACCACCTATTGTTACTTTCATCCAAAGCCTGCATAAGTTTCACCATAATTTAGCCAAAAAAAACTAAACTTTTTCTGTGCGTCCTAAAATGTCTTTTCATACAGACTGCCGCCCCAAGCAGTTGTTTATGAATAGATTAAATGAAAAACATTTACCGTCATTTGAAACGTCATTTTTTTGTTTTTAAATGTTTCTATACATCCTAGAAATCTGCCACTTCACGGGCAGGTTATGGGGACCTCCTAGGCACGATATTTGAAGGAATTTTTCGTTTTTATTTTTAACCCTTATTTCATGGAAAACTCACTCTCCCTTTAAAAACTTTTTTTAACTTTTTGTCCTTGTTTCCTGTCCCCGAAGGGCACTACCCGGACCCCTATACACCTGTTATGGCAAATATCTAGCATATATCCCCTTTTGGAGGGCACTCTAAAAATCTAACTTTGAGTCCTATTGACTTGTATTGAGTTCATGTTCGTGTTCGAATTCGAACTTTTGAAAAGTTCGAGTTCGAATGCGAATCGAACTCGGGGGTGTTTGGCTCATCCCTAGTCTTAACGCCAACAGATTAAATTATTTTACACACATAATTATGTACACAAGGAACGACCCTGTAAGAGCTATTGAAACCTATAGTAGTCTTTACCAAAACTTACCAGATCACTTAATTTTGGTGTCCAAAAACATGGTTTGTCAATTGTGATTTGGATTTGACACTTTTGAATCATTTTCCCACTGCGCATCCCGAATCCTTCCTGCTTCCATAACACTCTACAGATTGAGCTTTTCTTTCAGTCTCAGACAGACGTTAAGGATGCTTGAGTTTCCACCAGGAGTAACTGAGCGGACGAGCATCTCAGGCTCTGACAGAGGCTTAGACCCATTTAATTCATGAAAGCTTCAGATGATAGAAATCCTGACATTGTATTAGTTATGATGATAATTATATCTATGAAGGAACAATTCTGTGAAAGGTATTGAAACCTATGGCGTTTTCAACCAACTCACTTGTTTATGTCCATAAAGTGACATGTCATGGACAACTTTATCTGTGACATGTTCATTATATGTGGTGATTTATTTATTATGTGCACTGTTGTCATATTGTTTCTGTAATAAGACGATTGGCGGCTTCAGCTGTGTCTGCCAGGATGGATATACACTTCACACAAATGGGAAAGTCAGTACCTGCATCGGTAAGAGAAATCCATTGCATTTAGTGCAGAAAGGTCACAAGATGAGTTGATATGCTTTGTGTAGCATTGTATGATAATATGCTCTTCGTAGGATAATATTTTATTGTACTATATAAATGCAATATTGCTTTCTGTTATATGTTACTGGGATATACTCTGCTCTAGATGTGAACCAAAGTGTTCCTCATAGATCCAAAACAAATGATTGGAAAGTAATAAGAGTTTCATGAAACATTCCTCTCTTATGTTGAGCACATTCCATTAAAGTTTGTGTTGTAAGTGGCCACTAGGAGAACAGCCACAAGAATAGCACTCCCACAGAACAATATGGCTTATTTTCAGGAACATTGCAGTGTTACCTCCAGCAATGCGACATGCCACACAACACATAGATCAATGGCAGCAATCCAGGTTTCTTTTTTGAGAACTGTATCATTTTCAACAGTAGGAGGCCACCCCGGTCTCGCGTTCCTATCAGCCTGGACTTCTTTATATGGGGCTATCTGAAGGAACAAGTGCACCGTAACAAGCCATGCACGACTGATGCTTGCTTAGCGGACAACATTCGTTAGGAATGAGATCCATAGCATTGATGATGAAATAATGAGTTGCATTGGTAACAACACACAGTGTTACATCAACAGGTTCCTAACAGGAAATGGAGGTCACTTCTAGCACTTGCTGTGATGAGGTGTGCTCAACATAAGAGGAAGTACTTTTAATCTCTCAGAAATTGACTTTCGTTCACTTAAGATCTATAATAAAAACATTAGTTTTTATATGAATCACACTTTACTTGGCACAGTTTGATGGTGTCACAATCATCAGGTATTTCAGGCTATGACACATTTGGGCATTAGTTAATTTAAACTACAAATGATCTAAATCTTGACATTGTATTTATTATAATGCTATTCATTTATATGAAGGAACAATCCACTGAGAGGTATTCAAACCTACAGTAATGTTCACCTGCTCGTGTATTTTTGATGTCTGTAAAGTGGCACGACTCTTTAAGAAACGTAACCTTTACCTGTTACATGTTCATTATAAGCAATGATTAAGTAATAATGTATATTAATGAGATATTGTTTTACAGATATAAATGAATGTTTTATCAATAATGGAAACTGTCCAAGAAACTCCTTCTGTAATAACACAATTGGCAGTGTCAGCTGTGTCTGCCAGGATGGATATACACTTCATACCAACGGGAAAGCCAATACATGTGACGGTAAGAGGAATTCATTGCATTTACTGCTGAGAATTGACCCGGGGAAGTGAAATGCATTATGTAGCTTTCTAGGGTAATATGCTCTGGCCATTTTTTTAATTTCTCTCTCGTAAGAAAGCTTAATTTTTAATATGGTTAGCTGGGGTGGTATCAAGTCTTAGGCCAGGCGTTGTTATATCGTTTTGAGATAAATCCATTGGGATGAGATTTCCCAATTCAAGCATATCTGTTCTTTAAGTCAGGTGCTCAATATGTTGATGCTGCCATGAATGCCTGACGTTTGAGAAGTTATAGGTTGCTTTTTGTAAAAAAAATAAAAATATTTAAGGTTTATAAACGTTTTTTTACAGTCACAGAATAGAAAAGTGACAGAGTAGGACAAAAGGGTCCAGGCAAAGCAGCAGCAACAACAAAGTCCTGTACAGCAGGGTCAACTCAAGTCCTGGGGAAAAAAGTGAGGGAACTCACCCAAGAATTCCACAACCCCCCCATTACCTGAAGAAGAAAAATAAAGGATAAATATATACTCCCCCCCCCGAGAATCATGTGTAACCAGGCAAAGTTATATATACTGTATCCAGCACAGACCCCAGAATTGTATATAATAAGCAGAGCCCATAAATTGTATACCAGCAGAGCCCAGAATGCATGTTCCAGCAGAGCCCAGAATGTATGTTCCAGCAGAGCCCAGAATGTATGTACCAGCAGAACCCAAAATGTATGTACCAGCAGAGCCCAGAATGTATGTACCAGCAGAGCCCAGAATGTATATACCAGCAGAGCCCAGAATTGCGTATATACCAGCAGAGCCCAGAATTGCGTATATACCAGCAGAGCCCAGAATTGTGTATATACCAGCAGAGAACAAAATTGTGTACAGTGGCAAGAAAAAGTATGTGAACCCTTTGGGATCACGTGGAGTTTTGCATGAATTGGTCATAAAATGTGCTCCGATCTTCATCTAAGTCACAACAATTTGAAAAACACAGTCTGCTTAAAATAATACAACACAAACATTAGATGTTTTCATGTGTTTATTGAACATAACATGTAAACATTCACAGTGCAGGCTGGAAAAAGTATGTGAACCCCTAGCCTAATGACTTCTCTAAGAGCTAATTGGAGCCAGGAGTTAGCCAACCTTGAGTCCAATCAGTGTGATATTATTGGATGTGTTGCTGAAAGTTGTCCTGCCCTTTAAAAACACACCAGTTTTGGGTTTACTGGTTTCAAGAAGCACTGCCTGATGTGAACCATGCCTCGCAGAAAAGAGCTCTCAGAAGACCTACGATCAAGAATTGTTGACTTGCATGAAGGGTTACAAAAGTATCTCCAAAAGCCTTGATGTTCATGTGTCCACGGTAGACAGACTGTCTACAAATGGAGAAAGTTCAGCACTGTTGCTACTCTCCCTAGGCGTGGTCATCCTGTAAAGACAACTGCAAGAGCACAACGCAGAATGCTTAATGAGGTAAAGAAGAATCCTAGAGTGTCAGCTAAAGACTTACAGAAATCTCTGGCACATGCTAACATTTTTGTTGACACATCTACAAAAAGGAAAACATTAAACAAGAATGGAGTACATGGGAGGACACCACATAGGAAGCCATTGCTGTCCAAAAAGAATATTGCAGCACGTTTGAAGTTTGCAAAAGAGCACCTGGATGTTCCACAGCACTACTGGCAAAATATTCTGTGGACAGATGAAACCAAAATTGAGTTGTTTGGAAAAAACACTCAACACTATGTGTGGAGAAAAAAAGGCACAGCACACCAACATCAAAACCTCATCCCCACTGTAAAACATGGCGGAGGGAGCATCATGGTTTGGGGCTGCTTTGCTGCCTCAGGGCCTGGACAGATTGTTGTCATTGGAAAAACGAATTCCAGAGTTTATCAAGACATTTTTCAGGAAAACGTAAGACCATCTGTCCGCCAACTGAAGCTCCGCAGAGGATGGGTGATGCAACAGGACAATGACCCAAAGCATACAAGTAATTCAACAAAAGAATGTCTTCAACAAAACAAAATATGCCTTCTGGAGTGGCCCAGTCAGAGTCCTGACCTCAACCCGGTTGAAATGCTGTGGCATGACCTTAAGAGCGCGATTCACACCAGACATCCCAAGAATATTGCTACACTGAAACAGTTTTGTGAAGAGGAGTGGTCCAAAATTACTCCAGATCGTTGTGCAGGTCTGATCTGCAACTACAGGAAACGTTTGGTTGAGGTTATTGCTGCCAAAGGAGGGTCAACCAGTTATTAAGTCCAAAGGTTCACATACTTTTTCCACCCTGCACTGTGAATGTTTACATGTTCTGTTCAATAAAAACATGAAAACATATAATGTTTGTGTTGTATTATTTTAAGCAGACTGTGTTTTTCAAATTGTTGTGACTTAGATGAAGATCAGAGCACATTTTATGACCAATTCATGCAAAACTCCACGTAATCCCAAAGGGTTCACATACTTTTTCTTGCCACTGTATATACCAGCAGCAGAGCCCAGAATTGTGTATACCAGCAGCAGAGCCCAGAATTGTGTATACCAGCAGCAGAGCCCAGAATTGTGTATACCAGCAGCAGAGCCCAGAATTGTGTATACCAGCAGCAGAGCACAGAATAGTGTATACCAAAAGCAGAGCCCAGAATTGTGTATACCAAAAGCAGAGCCCAGAATTGTGTATACCAGCAGCAGAGCCCAGAACTGTGTATACCAGCAGCAGAGCCCAGAACTGTGTATACCAGCAGCAGAGCCCGGGATTATACTTACCCAGACAGACCTCTTCCCGCGTGGTCCTCCGAGCTCCTGCACGCTGCCGCCGGCTTCATCTGATGTGAAGGCTGTGACGCGATCTTGCAAGATCTCGGCAGTAGGCCGCGTCACAGCCTTCACAAGGCTGAAGACGGCGGCTGCGCCAGAGGAGTAGCCAGGAAGCGCTCCGGGAACATGGGCCAATCGAGGAGGCTGCTAGCGGAATGCGGTTAATGCATTCCGCTAGCAGCCCCAGCGATAAACGAAATCTGCCCACAGTGGGAATATGAGTTCCTGCAACATTCCCGCTGCTGGAGAAGTGCGGGAACGCCGTTCCCGCAGGACTCGAGCCCTGCTGTACAGTCTATCTCATGTAGGCATATAGCTGTATTAGAAGCATACAGTAAAATACATGCGGTAATCACGAGGGGCAATGGTCACCAGCGTCCCAGAGGCAAAAGGGAGAAGGGACAGAAAGGTGAAAGGGAAAGAGGAAAGGAAGAGAAGGGAAAAAAAAAGAGGGAAGGGGAGATGAGAACGCGTGGGATAAAATGAGGCAAAATGAAGTGAAATAGGGAGGAAAGAGCCTTACATCCCCCATACAGAAACCAGTCCGCCAGGGCTCCACATATTCCAGCCGCCCTGAATCGTCATTACCCCATAAGCCTTCCAGTGAAGGTAGAGGAACAGGTGTAGCTGTGTCAGTAAAACCAGAGGTGGTGAAAGTCAGCAAGCCGGTTATCAAAATTTGCAAGCTGCTCCTCGAAGCTGCGGATGTCGAGAAGTTATAGGTTGTTGTCCCTGTGAGAACATTTTTTTCAGAGTCTTAACACCAACAGATAAAAGTATCTACACATATAATTATCTACACAAGGAACAACCCTGTAAAACCTATTAAAACCCACACCAGTCTTTACCAAAACTTACCAGATCACTTAAATTTGGTGTCCATAAAGTGACATCATGGCTGTTTAAGAATGAAGCTTTGGAGATTGTGACTAGGGATGGGCTGGCGGTTCGATCCGAACATGAGTTCGATTCGAACATTGGCCGTTCGAAAGTTCTCGAACATCGAACTTTTTGGGACGTTCGCCAAAAGTAAAAAAAAATTAAATGTTGACATTTTTTATAAAAATGCTTAAAAAATCCTAAAAAAATCTAAAAATAAAGAGACTATTTACTGCAGAATATAAGCAATGATATTGAATTAAAAAAGGAACATTTTTAACATTGAAGTCTATGGGATAAAACATTCTTTGTTGCTAAAACATCAGGCAGACGAGGCCCTCTAATCAGGCACTGTAGAGGGCAGTCCGCCGGGGCCTCCTAAGGACCCCTTGAGGAGCATGTGGCCGCAGGATGACAGAGCTGCGACTGTGCGGGCTAGCCGGCCGTGTGCATGTGGCAGAGACTGGTAGCGCAGGGAGGGAGCCACGGCAGACCCCCCCCCACAACTAGGATCCAGGGAGCCCCCACTGACCACCAGGCTAAGGTAAGGCGACACGTTTTTAAAAAAACAAAATCCGAGGACATCTTTAAATGTCCCCTGGAACATAAAATAAAAGTTTTTTTTTTCTTTCTTATACTCACCTGATTCCTAATAGCATATCTTCTTGTTAAAGCTAGCATCAGACTGTAGAGGTGCCGGCCGGCATTGTGAGGATTCATATGCTGCATTATTATACTGTAGAGGTGCTGCACGACAGTGTGCGGATTCATATGCTGCATTATTATACTGTAGAGGTGCTGCACGGCAGTGTGCGGAATCATATGCTGCATTAATTATTCTTCTTAAAAATGTGGTTACTTAACCCGTTTGCGTTTGGATTATATTGGTCAATATTGTGACATCCAGGGCCCTGTGTGGTGATCAGGCGGGCCCCGGACGCATGGTGCCGCCAGCTGGCCAAATGCCAGGAGCTCCGGCGGCACCTGGCGCAGCTGTGAGTGATCAGGGGGCAGGGCGCGGCGTGATGACGCAGAGCCGCCGGGACCTTTAAATCCAGAGCGAGCGCTGTACACCTTGCCTTGCCGTGGAGTTTCATTCCCGCATTGCTAGCTTACCGAGTCAGTTTGTATACTTGTTACTGACCCTGCTTGTTCTGAGGACCTGATCTGTTGCCGGCTTTGCCTGCCATTCGACTATTCTCTCTGTGTACTCCCTGCCTGTTCTGTTTGTCTCCTGTTGCAACTGGTGTGCGCCAATTCTCACCATATACAGTAGCGCAGTACTAGTGCCTAAACGCTGTAGACCCGGTTTTGTTATAACTACTCTCACTCTGCGCCCCTGTCTGGTATATTCTGCTGCTTGTTACTGCTGGTGCGCTTCTATCCTGCCATACACTATAGCGCAGCAATATTTGGGTGCACTGCCACTGACGCGTTACCAGATTCCAATCATTTTAATATTTGAATGCAGAGACCACCCCTGCACTCTTCCACAATACCTCAGAGGGGTTACGGTGTGAAGGCACTAGCTGGCACCAAGGGCCCAATATTTGGGTGCACTGACACTGACGCGTGTTCCAGATTCCAATCATTTTAATATTTGAATGCAGAGTCCACCCCTGCACTCTTCCACAATACCTCAGCCTGCATAAGTTTCACCATAATTTAGCCAAAAAAAATCACTAAACTTGTTCTGCATGTCCTAAAACGTCTCCTCTTTTCATACAGGCTGCCGCCCCAAGCAGTTGTTTATTGAATAGATTAAAGGAAAACAACTTACCGTCATTTGAAATGTCATTTTTTTTTCATTTAAAATGTTTCTATACATCCGACAAATCCGCCACTTCACGGGCAGATTATAGGGACCTCCTAGGCACGATATTTGAAGGAATTTTTCGTTTATATTCTTAACCTTTATTTCATGGAAAAATCACTGTTCCTTTAAAAACTTTTTTTCCTTGTTTCCTGTCCCCCAGGGCACTACCCGGACCCCCATACACCTTTTATGGCAAATATCTTGCATATATGCCCTCTTGGAGGGCACTCTAAAAATCAAACGTTCGAGTCCCATTGACTTGCATTGAGTTCGGATCGTGTTCGCGCCGAACTCGAACTTTTCAAATTGTTCGAGTTTGAATGCGAACTGAACACGGGGGTGTTCGGCTCATCCCTAATTGTGACTTGGATTTAACACTTTCAAATCATTTTATCACTGCGCATCCCGAATCCTTCCTGCTACCATAACACTCTACAGATTGAGCTTTTTTTTCAGTCTCAGACAGACGTTAAGGATGCTTGAGTTTCCACCAGGAGTAACTAAGCGGACGAGCATCTCAGGCTCTGACAGAGGGCTTAGACCCATTTAATTCATGAAAGCTTCAGATGATAGAAGTCCTGACGTTGTATTAGTTATGATGATAATTCTATCTATGAAGGAACAATTCTGTGAAAGGTATTGAAACCTATACAGGGTTATTCAAAGAGATCCGTATTGCTGGAGAAAGGTAACCGAACGCTGAAATGCAGCGTAGGGTTACCTTTCCTGGCAATTCCAGAGAGCAGGCATTTCGCCAAATCTTGGCAAATTGCCTGCACATACGGTGCCTGTTCGGTGACTGTTTGAGGGCAGTGAAATCCCCATAGAGAAGCAATGCTTCGGCTATTCAGAGAACAAAAACCAGCAGTGAAAGGTTCCCGAAATGCCCTGCCATTCGGCAGGTTTATTGAGGCAAATCCCATAGGCTTCAATGTTAAAAATATTCCCATTTTAATTCAATATCTAATAAACCGTTTATTATTTTATTCTGCAGTAAAGAGTCTCTTTATTTATAGATTTTTTAAGATCTTTTAGGCATTTTTCAGAATTGTTTAGCAAACTTTTTTCGTTTTTTTTTTTTTTTAATCGTTTTTTTTTTCTGTAACAGCCCTTTTTATTATCATTCATTGGATCGTATATGTAAATTTCAGGTATTTTCGCTCAGTGGTTTGTTTGCAAACAGCGTTTCACTTTTCAAACATTCAAGCGAACAGTTTATTTTTTTCTTCACCTCCTTCGTCTGCGGTGTCGGCTTTTTCCGACTGCTGCTCTGCGCTGTGATTGGCTCCTGCTCGGGTTTTTCCGCCGTTTTTGGCGGCTTAATCCAGATGTTTTTGCGGGTTTTCGGTGAGCGTTCGCCCTCGTTTTGCGGTGAGTTTTCGGCGGGTTTGCGGCGACTTTTCCCTGCATTACGGCGGCCCTGTGGTGTTACTTTTAGTAACAACACATGGCTATGTCCAGCAGGATGGTGTGACTTGACACACATCACATGGGTCAATGGCAACAATACAGTTTTTTTTTAGAACCCTATCATATTTTCAAGAATTTGAGGCCACCCCTGTCTCTCGATCTTACCAGCATGGACTTCTTTATATGGGGCTATCTGAAGGAACGAGTGCACGGTAACAAGCCCTGCACGACTGATGCCTGCTTAGCGGAAAACATTAATTAGGAATGAGATGCATAACATTGATGATGCAATACTGAGATGTATTAGTAACAACACACAGCGTTGCATCGACATGTTCCTAACAGGAAATGGAGCTCACTTCTACCACTTGCTGTGGTGAGATCTGCTCAACATAAGAGGAAGTACTTTTCATAATCTTTCATAAATTTACATTTGCTCATTTAAGAACTATAAAATAAATATTACAGTAGTTTCTATATGAATCATACTTTACTTGGCACAGTTTGATGGTGTCACACTCATCAGCTGTTTCAGGCTATGACACATTTGGGCATTAGTTAATTTAAACTACAGGTGATCGAAATCTTGACATTGTTTTTATTATAATGATATTAATTTATATGAAGGAACAAGCCACTGAGAGGTATTAAAACCTACAGTAATGTTCACCTGCGTTAACGTCTACCGCTGGTGAAACTGCGCGAACCCTGCGCGAGCGTAATGTACGTTGCGCGTCCTATACTTAACATTGTGAGCGCAAATGCGTTGGTGCTCTCCTACGCAGATGGTATTACAATCTATGTGCAAATTTTAACGGACAACGTTTGTGCGCATAATTTTAACGTCTTTTAAAAGCTGGTGTTAAAGGCAAATCTGAACGTCCTGGCCGGAACCAAATACAGCAAAGCATAGTTACACATTCTACTCATACCCAAACAATAAAATTGAGAAGTTCTGCGTGTTTTTATTATTGCTGCAGCATATATACTCAGATTGATTTTGACAGGCGCAAAAACTGAACGGGAGACAATTGTGGTTCTAAATTCTGATTGGCTGAATCGCGTGAAAAAACAGTCCGCACACCGATTTCTGCTCGCAGCGTTAATGCGCGTCTTT
This sequence comes from Leptobrachium leishanense, assembly GCA_009667805.1. Taxonomy (NCBI): domain Eukaryota; kingdom Metazoa; phylum Chordata; class Amphibia; order Anura; family Megophryidae; genus Leptobrachium; species Leptobrachium leishanense. Next base: position 20,396 of record RXON01003206.1, read on the forward strand.
TTTCCACGCGTAATTTTTTGAGGGATGGAAAAATGCACTCGGATTTTAATACCAGTGTTAATTTACGCTCGTTAACGTTTAACGCTTCGCGCACAAATTAACGCGCTGCGTGAGCGTTTTTGCGCAAAGAATTTAATGGAGCCCTTTACCTGTTACATGTTCATTATAAGCAATGATTAATTAATAATGTATATTAATGAGATATTGTTTTACAGATATAAATGAATGTTTTATCAATAATGGAAACTGTCCAAGAAACTCCTTCTGTAATAACACAATTGGCAGTGTCAGCTGTGTCTGCCAGGATGGATATACACTTCACACCAATGGGAAAGTCAATACATGCGACGGTAAGAGGAATCCATTGCATTTATTGCTGAGAATTGACCCGGGGAAGGGAAATGCATTGTGTAGCTTTCTATGGTAATATGCTCTGGCCATTTTTTTCACTTCTTTCTCTTAAGAAAGCTTGATTTTTAATATGGTTAGCTGGAGTTGTATCAAGTCTTAGGCCAGGCGTTATCATATCGTTTTGAGATAAATCCATTGGGATGAGATTTCCCAATTCAAGCATATCTGTTCCTTAAATCAGGTGCTCGATATGTTGATGTTGCCATGAATGCCTGACGTTTGAGAAGTTATAGGTTGGGTTTTTTTTATTTTATTTTATTTACTTAAGGTTTATAAAAGTTTTTCACAATCACAGAATAGAAAAGCGACAAAGAATAGGGCGAAAGGGTCCGGGCAAAGCCGCAGCAACAACAAATTACTGTACATTCTATCTCATGTAGGCATATATTAGAAGCATACAGTGGTACAAGGGTGGTACCTATCCATAAAAGTGGAGACAATACTTTGGTATCCAACTACCGCCCAATATCACTGCTCCCTGTAATGTCAAAAATTCTGGAAAAATGTGTCTACACTCAATTACGTGATTATTATCAGTATCAGAACTATTTAACCCCAGATCAATCAGGCTTTCGTCCAAACCATTCAACTACAACTGCACTCTTAAAAGTTTGTAATGATATCCAAGCGGGCATGGAACAAGGAAACCTAACTGGAGCCATCTTCCTTGACTTTGCCAAGGCTTTTGACACAGTAGACCATGGCATCCTATTACAAAAACTTAAAAACTCTGGTATTGGTGATAGTACGTTAACCTGGTTCCAATCATATTTGTCTGACAGGTCTCAATTTGTGTCCATTTCTGACAGCACTTCCCTTCCCCTCCCAGTCACGTGCGGTGTACCCAAGGCTCGATACTGGCCCCCTGCTATTCACAATATTCATAAACGATCTGCCCAATGTCTGCAAAGCTTCAACTGTACACATGTACGCAGACGACACTGTAATCTATACCAGCAAACCAAATCTCCCACAGCTGGAGGCCGTGCTGCAAGAAGAATTCACAGGGGTAGAAAAGTGGATAGCAAATAACAAACTTTTTCTAAATACTGACAAAACAGTTACAATGCTCTTTGGAACCGCACCTAAACTACACAAATTGCAAACACCCCATCTATGTGTTGGGACAAATCAAACGGCACACTGACCACAGTCACCTCTCTCAAATACCTAGGTATGTGGTTAGACCCAAATCTATCTTTTGGCCCCCACATCGAAAAACTCTCATCTAAACTTTACCCCAAACTAGGTGCCCTGTACAGAAACAAATCCTGCCTGAGCCCCCCGGTAAGAAAGCAGATTGTACAACAAATGCTTATGCCAGCCATTGAATATGGAGATGTAGTGTATGCAGCGCCCCCGCAAACACACCTCCAGAAACTTACTACATTGTATAACTCATTCTGTCGCTTTGTGCTACAATGTAACTACATGACCCACCATTGTGACATGTTAAAAGAACTAAACTGGCCATCGCTGGACTCTAGACGCACCCTTCACCTTTCCAACCTGGTGTTTAAGAGCTTTTCTGGGAAGCTACCACCCTACCTGAATATGCTGCTTCCCCCGGCAGTTCCCTCATCCTATAACCTCAGATCCAGGACCAGCACCTTACTTGCAATACCACAATACAAAAAGAAAATGGCTCGATCCTCATTTTCCTACAGAGCACCGCAAATATGGAATAACCTCCCAGACGCCGTCAAATCTTCCCCCAGTCTAAAGTCCCTTAAGAGCTCCCTATTAGCATACCTCAATACGAAATGCACCTGTAAACATGTAACATAATGACTTTATTTCCTCCATATTTATTTTTCTGTTAATCTGTATATTTGGTCTTGTGTTAATATCTTGCATTTTACTATTTTTTTTGTATTTCTGTAACCACTCAATGTTGTCGAACCCAGGACATACTTGAAAACGAGAGAAATCTCAATGTATCCTTCCTGGTAAAATCCTTTATAAATAAATAAATAAATAAAACAATTGCGGTAATCACGAGGGACAATGGTCACCAGTGTCCTGGAGACAAAAGGGAGAAGGGACAGAGGAGAAACGGAAAGAGGAAAGGAAGAGAGGGGGGGATGAGAATGTGTGGGATAAAATAAGGCAAAATGAAGTGAAATAGGGAGGAAAGAGCCTTACATCCCCCCATACAGAAACCAGTCCGCCAGGGCTCCACATATTCCAACCGCCCGAATCGTCACCCCCTAAGCCTTCCAGTGAAGGTAGCGGAACAGGTGTAGCTGTGTCAGTAAAACGAGAGGCGGTGAAAGTCAGCAAGCCGGTTATAAAAATTTGCAAGCTGCTCCTCGAAGCTGCGGATGTCGAGAAGTTATAGGTTGTTGTCCCTGTGAGAACATTTTTTTTAGAGTCTTAACACCAACAGATAAAAGTATCTACACATATAATTATCTACACAAGGAACAACCCTGTAAAACCTATTAAAACCCACACCAGTCTTTACCAAAACTTACCAGATCACTTAAATTTGGTGTCCAAAAAGTGACATGGCTGTTTAAGAATGAAGCTTTGGAGATTGTGAATGATTTGGATTTGACACTTTTGAATCATTTTCCCACTGCGCATCCCGAATCCTTCCTGCTTCCATAACACTCTACAGATTGAGTTTTCCTTTCAGTCTCAGACGGACGTTAAGGATGCTTGAGTTTCCACCAGGAGTAACTGAGCGGACGAGCATCTCAGGCTCTGACAGAGGGCTTAGACCCATTTAATTTATGAAAGCTTCAGATGATAGAAATCCTGACATTGTATTAGTTATTTATGTAATATATAATTATATATATATGAAGGATATCAATTCTGTGAAAGGGGAGTGGATGAGATGAGTGGATATGCATTGTGCAGCATTGTATGATAATATGCTCTTCATTGCACTGTCGGATAATATTTTACTGTAATATTTTACTGTAATGTTACTGGCCCACCATAGTAACATGTTAAAAGCAATAAACAATTATTAAAAACAAGGTAGACTTTATTGAAAGACAATTATTAATAAATCCACACGCACAAAGAAATAAGTGACAAAAAGTTACACTCGGGCATATACACGGATGATAATATAATTGCCTAGAGAAAAATTCTAGTAGCAAAGGCCAGAATAGAATTGTGCTAATTAATACCTCAAGAAAAATATTTTTACATAGAGGTTAGCATTTAGCCTTTTACACCTATCAAGGCTATTACATATATTCTCATGTAGGCAGATGTATTTTAGGATTAATTAAGCATTCCGGAGCCGGCTCTCATCAATTTGTATTTTACATAATTAGAACCAATTACTTTCAACCTGATTTAGAATAAATCCATTCGAAGGACTATGCTGTTATTGACTAAAACGATCTATTAAGTGTTGTCAAGATATCAAATGCTTTCATTCCAACAGAACTAGATTAGGCTCAATTAGCCACACCATAACCCATTCCCTCTTCAATTATATAGGTTTGCCAATTAGAATGATATACATATTCCACTTGATTCATGACTATTCAAAGACACCATATTATCAACAAAATGTATATACGATCACCATAACATTCTCTGGCATATCTCACATCGAAGAGGTAGTTTTGTGCTTAGTAGTAAGACACTCATTAAAGCATGCATCTAATTAGGTGATTCAGATCATAGGTACAGTTTAAGTTTCGCTGTATAATATGGATGAGCGGCAATTGAAAAGAAATAATATAGTACATCATGAGTTCTTTAGCCCAAACCTACATAAAAGGTGACCCCACCGGGACCAATATTCATCGTAATAGATCCAGAGAGGCTCAAATTGGCCAACACATCATATATCATAAATTGCCAGCATATTAGAAGGAGATATTGAGCACTTAAACCAGCATGACCGTGGGAAATACCCCACCACATCCAATTCGCATCATCATAAACAAAAGGAGGGTTGACCAAAGCATAGATTGCAGAATCAATTAAGGGAACTGGCTACTACCGGAGTGCCAACCAACAAAAGTGACTGTTAAAAAACGGGAATCACTTAACGCGTTTCGCCGTTCACATCTACGGCTTCATCAGAAGTGATGTTACCCTATCAAAGGTCACCATTTAAATATCCTAATGTACCTGTAATCATTGTACGCAGATGTCACCGGCAATTCCTCTCATTCTCACGGATACTTCCCGATTTCCCACCGCCGCACCACTGATAGACGTATCTGGGTTTCCCCATTGCGTCATTCCTGATGTAATTTCATTGATCACGTGGGTAAATTTGCCCAATCACCACAGAAAATACCAATAATACACTGTTATCTCACATACAGGCCTATTTCGTTACGGATCAAACTATTTGTTGATTTTTACTAAATTAATGCTAATGAACACTTATATATAGGACGTCTTCAAGCGATCGATTTACTAAACATAGGCGTACATGGGTTTCCCCATCGTATCGCTCTTAACGTTTTATTAATCACATGGGTCATTCACTTAACCCATATAAACCACATCTAATGATACACATGATCTAGTAAACCTAGTAAAGTAAAGGATACATTGAGATTTCTCTCGTTTTCAAGTATGTCCTGGGTGGCGAGTATGTACCGTTAGGTGTCTTGCCCAAGGACACTTACTGGAGAGGTGCTCCTGGGGATCAAACCCATGTCTCCACAGGCTCTCTCCACGCAGAGCAGTGATGTTACCTCTAATTGTTACTGCTTAGTTAATGCTGACAAACCGATCACTATTATCAGTTCAGATCACTCATATATTATATCGGTTTAACTGCTCATTTACTATCAATAAACCAATACATAAACCGTCTCTTCAAAGGGTCAATTTGTCAGACACCAATCTATTACTGTATTCCAGCTACTTATTCATTGTGTTACATTTAAGATTTAAACAATAATGATCTAGATAACAAATTAAATCCCAGCATGATACAGTGTTTTCACATTAAAGTTGATTGATCATTTGCTAACCAGATTTCGTTAGGGTTTCATGGGACCAAAGTTAAAATAAGATCTTACTCAAGGGCGATTTCTCGAAATACCGGAAAGAGCCAATAATCCAACTGAAACTGAAGAGAATAAATTGCACTAACAGTAAACTCAATTAAGACACTACGGGTTTGATCAAATAGGGTGCCCTAGTATAAAGAAAGAGAGGAAAAAAGGAAAGAGACACATGATAAAATCTAATTAAGTGATGATTGTGTAAATATGGTAAATAGTAAATTATAAATGAAAACAAAACAGGAATTTTATACTTAGGTACCTTCAATAAACGGGGAGAAGGTGAAACCTTCATTTAGACCCCCTGGGGATCGTGTGCCTAGCTTATATATACAGTAAGCTTCTATCTGGCACAATTTTCTATCCAAATTCCCACCGCGTGGTCCAAGATGAACTTGTTCCACTACTATAATGCTCAATCCCTCCACATTATTATCATGTTTACTGCGAAGACGTCTAATCACCTGAGTATCTCGAGGATATCTGGTCGCTCGTATATGTTCCAAAATTCTCACTTTGAGTGGACGTATCGTCTTTCCAATGTACTTAATTCCACACGTAAAAGTGAGTATATATACAATCCCTCGTGTATTGCAATTTGAAAAATCTTTAACTGTAAGGCCCAGTTCAAACCTCAGCGTTTTACAGCGCGTTCCTGACGGATATACACTTCACACCAATGGGAAAGTCAGTATATGCAACGGTAAGAGGAATCCATTGTATTTACTGAAGAAAATTCACCCGGAAGTGAAATGCATTGTGTAGTTTTCTAGGGTAATATGCACTGTAGGATATTTTACTGTAACATATATTTATGATAATTTTCCACAGTGAATATATATATATATATTATATATATTCACTGTGGAAAATTATCATAAATATATATATATATTATATATATATATATATATATATATATATATATATATTCTATAAGGGTTGTGGTGAAGGACTAAAAGTGAGACCAAAAAGCCTCCACACTATAATAAGTGTGTTTAATATTGCAGAAGCCACCTGCACATCATAGCAATTCAAAGAATTGTATCCCAGAGCTCTTGTGCCACATTCCCCATATGCAGCAAGGAATTCTGGGTAGGATATGCAAATGACCTCTGTCTCACTTTTAAGCATCCGGGATCTGTCATTACACAGAACCCTAAAATCAATGCTATGCCACACCAGTGGGGTGTATTTAGGTTTTTTGCTGCCCTAGGCCTGACTAAACTCGTGCACCCCTAATTTAAATTTGACGCACCCCTTCCTGTCAAGGGCACACCTCTTCCTGGTTAATCCCCACCCTTCTCTTTAAGCTCCACCTTTTCCTCTTAGAGCTCCGCCTTTTCCTCTCTTTATATTAAAAGTGGATACCAAGTGCCTGCTTGTATATTTTGTATACCATTTTCAAATGTATCTATTGAGATAAAGAAAATTATGAAATGTTTAAATTCAAGCATTTTTACAAAGAACAGCCACGCATGTCAAGTATACTGGATCACAGCCGCTCTAATTGGTTAACAATAAAATCCACAGAAACGTGCACTGCATACAGTATGAGCATATCACAGAGCTGCACAGCAATAAAACCCACAGAAATGGGCACTGTGTATGAGCATATCAGAGCTGCACAGCAATAAAACCCACAGAAATGTGCAGTGTGTATGAGCGTATCCCAGAGCTCCAGGGCAATAAAACTCACAGTAATATGCAGTGTGTATCACAGAATCCACAGCAATAAAACTCCAAGCAATGCAATGTTTGGTGTGTGTCAGCGTATCAGAATCCACACCAATAAAACTCCCAGCAATGCAATGTGCGGTGTGTATGAGTGCATCAGAATTCACAACAATAAAACTCCCAGCAATGCAATGTGTGGTGTGTGTCAGCGTATCAGAATCCACAGCAATAAAACTCCCAGCAATGCAATGTGCGGTGTGTATGAGTGCATCAGAATCCACTGCAGTAAAACTCCCAGCAAACCGAGTGTATATGAGCACACAGCAATTACCGTATTTTTCGCTCCATAAGACGCACTTTTCTCCCCCCAAAAAGTGGGGGGAAAAGTGGGTGCGTCTTATGGAGCGTATGCCCCATGATATGCCTCCGCTCACCTGTCGCCGCCGCGTTAGGCTCCCTCTGAGCGTGCGTCCGGCGGCAGGAAGCTTGGGCACTCGCCTGGGGGAGCCACGTGACCGCGATCTCGCGAGATCGCGGTCACGTGGCTCCCCCAGGCGAGTGCCCAAGCTTCCTGCCGCCGGACGCACGCTCAGAGGGAGCCTAACGCGGCGGTGACAGGTGAGCGGAGGCATATCCATGAGCTGCTGGGGCACATCCATGAGCGAGCTGGGGCACATCCATGAGCGAGCTGGGGCACATCCATGAGCGAGCTGGGGCACATCCATGAGCGAGCTGGGGCAAATCCATGTGCTGGGGCAATATCCATGAGCTGGGGGACAGTATCCATGAGCTGGGGCATATCCATGTGCTGGGGCATATCCATAAACTGGGGGGCATATCCATGAGCTGGGGGACAGTATCCATGTGCTGGGGCATATCCATGTGCTGGGGCATAGCCATGTGCTGGGGCATATCCATAAACTGGGGGGCATATCCATAAGCTGGGGGGCATATCCATGAGCTGGGGGACAGTATCCATGTGCTAGGGCATATCCATGAGCTGGGGGACAGTATCCATGTGCTGGGGCATATCCTGAGCTGGGGGACAGTATCCATGAGCTGGGGGACAGTATCCATGAGCTGGGGGACAGTATCCATGAGCTGGGGGTAGTATCCATGAGCTGGGGCAGTATATCCATTATTACACTATTTGATTTCAGAATATTTACTTTCCTGTTTTCCTCCTCTAAAAACTAGGTGCGTCTTATGGTCAGGTGCGTCTTATGGAGCGAAAAATACGGTATGCTGTGGAGCCATCTTGTCAGCAGTGGGGTGCCACTGTCAGAGGGTGCACTGTAGCTTTGATTCCCTTCCCGGTGGGTGTTCAGTCCAGAATAGAGTCTGTGTTAACGAAAGGGCGGGCAGCTGCGCGCGTGCGTTTCACGTGGTTCAGCCAGTCATGTGGTACTGAGACTCAGAGAAATGGCAGTGAAATGCCCTGATGTTCGGTGGTTTCAATCAGCAGGTTTATTCAGGCGAACCCCATAGGTTTCAATGTTAAAAATATTCCCGTTTTTATGCAATATCTAATAAATCATTTAATTATTTTAAATCTGCAGTAAAAAGTCTTTACTTATTGATTTTTTTTTTTAGTACTTTTAGTCATTTTTCAGATTTTTTTGGGCAAAATTCCCCCCCCTTTTTTTAATAGCAGTTTTTCTTTTTTCTGTAACAGAACTTTTTATTATCAATCATAGGATCTTATATGTAAATTCCAGACATTTTCGTTCAGTAGTTCTTTTGAAAACAGCAGGCCACGGGTTTGCGGTGGCAGCATTCAGCGGCCGACTCCATGCACTTTGGGGACCCTGCGGTGAATGGTGAATTCACTGCAGGGTGGGGAAATTTTATTCTCCTAAGTGCAGGGAACTACAGAACACCAAAACGTTGGCATCATTTCGGTGCTCTGTGAGTAAACCCATTTAGTGGTGAGGTTTTTTGCTGCCCCCTGGAAAGTGAAATTGAAAGTGTAAATTAGTGAAATCTCAATGTATTCTCTCTGGTAAAATACTTTGCAAAAAGGCCAAAATACACCAGTGTGCCACACTGTGGCTTTGTAGCAAAGATAAGGTTATGCAACTGGTCAAAGCCACTCCTAGGACAGCGCTGTTTCAGGTTTGTTGAACCTTCATCAGCTAGGAGACAGGCATGACCAGTTGCAGTGGATGCTTGGACCATAGGGTTCTGTGTAATGACAGATCCCGGATGCATAAAAGTGAGACAGAGGTCATTTGCATATCCTACCCAGAATTCCTTGTTGCATATGGGGAATGTGGCACAAGAGCTCTGGGATACAATTCTTTGAATTGCTATGATGTGCAGGTGGCTTCTGCAATATTAAACACACTATCAGGGTTATCCAAAGAGATCCGAATTGCTTGAGAAAGGTAACCGAATGCTGAAAATCAGCGTTCGGTACCTTTCCTGACCATTCGGCTATCCAGAGAGCAGGCAATTCGCCAAATCCTGGCGAATTGCCTGAACATACGGTGCCTGTTCGGTTCCTGTTCGAGGCAGTGAAATCCCCATGAAAATGCACTGCTTCGGCTATTCAGAGAACACAAACCAGCAGTGAAAGGTTCCCCTAATGTCCTGCCATTCGGTGGTTTCATTCGGCAAATTTATTCAGGAGAATCCCATAGGCTTCAATGTTAAAAATATTCCGTTTTAATTCAATATCTAATAAACCGTTCATTATAAAATTCTGCAGCAAAAAGTCTCTTATTTATAGATTTTTTAGGATACTTTAAGCATTTTTCAGATTTTTTTTTTTTTTTTACCCTTAAGGACCGAGGACGTACCATGTACGTCATTGCAGCGGGTCTCTTTAGACCGCTGACGTACATGGTACGTCCTGACGTTTTTTGAGCGCTGGAAGCGATCGGATCGCTTCCAGCAGCTCAAACGCCATTGCAGGCTGCCTGGGAGTCCAGGCAGCCGTGCAATGGCGTTTAGAAGTGCGGGGCACCATGTGATCGCTCCCCGGGAGCGATCAACATCCGGTTTCACCGGAGAGGTGCCGGCACTTCTAGAGAGCGCTGGAAGCGTTCAGATCGCTTCCAGCTGCTCTGAGTATATTACAAGGATGC
>RXON01003208.1:0-63913 GCA_009667805.1 Leptobrachium leishanense
GGATCTTATGTACATTATTGCCTGAATTCTGGGCCAGAAAGTACTTCTGTGGAATACTGACTTCAAGGGGAGCAGTCTACATGTGGACAGGAACCCCCATGTTACAGCCTCGTTCCCCGACTGCCCTCTGGGTTAAGCTGAATGGGGATATGACGGAATGGGATGTTGTTCCGCCTGCGGGTGTGCTCAATCTGCGTGACCCCTTCGCTTACCGCTGGCCCGACTACCGAGTGACGCGCACTCAGCGTCTCGTGCGGCCTGGCGTGACCCTGGGGAAGGGTTAGCGGGCGGTGGAGGAACCCCTGCCTAGAACCAGCCCGACCACTGAGCCATACAGCACTCAGCGTCCCGAGCAGCTGGTTCACTGACCTTGCGGGTGTGGGACGTCTGTGGAGTTCGGATCTGCCGCGGAGGAATATCGGATGTGGGAATGTTTCGGATCTTGCGGGAAACGTTTCCGATCGCGGTGCGGGTAACTTTTCGGATCTCGGTGGACGACTCTTCGAATCGGATCGAGGCTGGATGAATCTTCGGATCTGCCGGGATGGGCGAGGGATTCGGATCGCACCGCAATCCCTCGCAATACCGAAGCGCGGTACGCGGCCGCGCCCTTCGGTTCGGATCTCCGTCTCTCTGAGAACCGAATCTTCTTGCGCTGCGCCTCTGCCCTGCTACACGATGCAGGCACAGAGCGCTCGCTTCGGTTCGTACCTGAATGGACACCGTACTCTGAGATCGCGGGGGACTCTCAGATACGAAAATACGGTGGAAATAAAGACACCCAGTCGAGGCTGAATGCACTGCAGAATCTGCCTTTATTGTTTACAGTACAGGCTTTATTACTTCTTATCATAATTAGAATACAATGGGACTCCTTGCCCGCCCTCCCGGGACCCATTGGCCACCATCCTTCAGGGAGTCGCCAATTCGGACCGGATGGTCCGAATCGGCCATTTTGCGATCCGAACCGGATGGTTCGGATCGGCCATTTTCCGAATCGAAATTCCAACTGCGCCACAAGAATCGGAAAATGGCGGCGAGCAAGGCAAACACAGGGGAAAATACATTACACCATAACCAACAGGGAACACTTTATTACACCACACAATGTCACATCTAAATAAAAATACTGGTAAAACGGGGTGCGTGCCACCACACCCAAGTGTCCATGTCACCACTGTCACTGCACCGCCCCTGGCTGAGGGTGCTGGGCCATCCCGTGACACTCCTCCCCCTCCCCCAGTTCGACGCACCTGGTCTGACCCCACCGGGTCATACCGGGGAAGTCGGTGCTCCCAGGCCCATAGTCAGTCTGGGGAGGCCGGGTCACCAGGCCTCTCCATTTGGCCTTGCGGCCGTGCCAGCTTGGTCGGGACCCCATGTCCTGAGGGTGTCCCCGGCTGGGCGAGAGGACATGCCTCTGGGCCGGAGGGCCTCCGGTGCCCCCCCCAGGATTGTCACTCACCTGGGGAACCCGGGTGCTAACTGCACACGCCCCAGGTGCCCAGGTCAGCCGTGGGACAGGACCGTGGCGGGGTAAGGCTCCCGAGCCCAAAGGTTGCAAAAATGGGCAGAGGCCAGCGGCGCTCTGCCCCGTTGCCAGCTCTTCCACTGGAGGGCCAGGTACGGACACGGCAACTGAAGGAACCACAAGAGCCAAACCTGGCTGCTCCTCCAGCCAGCTGGAAGGGAGAATCACGGATGCAACGGCAGTCGCCCAGGGTCATCCACGCTCTGCCCCTCGGGGCGAATCGGGCGGAACGGGCAGAGGCCAGCGGCTCTCTGCCCTGGCGTCAGCTCTTCTGCTGGTTGGCCGGGTACGGAAACGGCAACCGGGAGGACAAACGAGGTCAAACCCGGCTGCTCTCCCTGGCCGCCGACGAGGGGACTGGACCGCTGCCGCGGCAGTCGTACAGGGTCATCCTCGCGCTGCCCCTCGAGGCAAACTGAGAGGGATGGGCAGAGGCCAGCGGCGCTCTGCCCCGTGGCCAGCTCGTCCGCTGGGCGAGGATCTCCCCGCGGGAGGATGGTTTCTTCACCCCCCGGGGCAATCAATGGTTGCGCGCAACCCGTCCCGGGGGAACCATCCGTCTGCTCCTCCGGGCAGACTTTGAGTAGTGGGCAGAGGCCAGCGGCGCTCTGCCCCGTAGCCAGCTCTTCTGCTGGCGAGAGATCTCCTTGGAGAAGGATGGCTGCTTCACCCCCCGGGACAACCAAGGGTTGCGCACAACCCCTCCCGGGGGAACCATCTGTCTGCCCCTCCTGGCAGACTTTGGGCAGTGGGCAGAGGCCAGCAGCACTCTGCCCCGTAGCCAGCTCTTCTGCTGGTTGGAGATCTCCTTGGCGAAGGATGGTTGCTTCACCCCCCGGGACAACCAAGGGTTGCGCACAACCCATCCCGGGGGAACCATCTGTCTGCCCCTCCTGGCAGACTTTGGGCAGTGGGCAGAGGCCAGCAGCACTCTGCCCCGTAGCCAGCTCTTCTGCTGGTTGAAGATCTCCTTGGGGAAGGATGGTCACTTCACCCCCCGGGGCAATTGACGGTTGCGCACAACCCATCCCGGGGAGACCATCCGTCTCCTCCCCCGCTGGACCCGTGGCCTCGGCCACCCTGTCCTCTTGCGGGGTGAGGGGGGTAACTTCCTCAGACGACCCCCCACGGGCACCCATGAGTCCGCCTCGGCTTCCCATAGGTCCCAAACCTGGGGACTGTCGACTTCCTCCGTCGACCCGTTCCACCACGGGGAGCTCAGGCTCGACTGCGGAACGCCGTCCAACAGTCTTCGATAAGCCACCTCGAGCTCCCACTCTCGCTCGGCTAGGGACTCCAGCTCCTCAAACACTGAGTCCCTGCTGTCTGACGGGATCTCCAGTTCCCGCCGCTCCAGGATGTCCTCCATCCGTTCCTCGGTCTCCTCTCCAAAATCGGGGTCGGCGGCCATGCTCGCGTGGAGCAGTCCTGTGCCTCCGTAGCGAGGCCCTGCAACGGAACTGCCTCCCAAAGGGCGTACTGCCGGAGCGGCAGTTAGCCACCGGAGCGCGCGGTACGCGGCGTCCAGTGCGACCTCCTCCTGCACCAAACTCCAGAGCTCGTCCTCCCACCCTTCTGGGGCCCGGCCCTGCAGGAACGCTGCTCGCACAGCGTACTGCTCCCGATAGACGTCGGCGTCGGAAGGAATGTCCACATCATGGCAGTCCCGCTCATGGTCCAGGGCCTCGTACCACAGTTCCTCTGTGGACCCCTGGTCCCGCTCTGGACCCTCCTGCAGCCTTCTTGCCAGCACGACCTTCATGTCTGCGAAGGTGCCGGCACAGGAGCACCGCTCCTCAATGGGGAATATGGCGTCCTCAGATGCAGCTCCAGGCGAGCTGTGAGTCTCCATCCGAGGGTCGCTGGGATGAGTGATGTCCTCAGTACAGGCTCCAGACGAGCTGAGAGTCCCGCAAGCGTCGTCACTGGGGGTTGTGGATTCCCAGGGTGAAGCTCCAGACGAGCTGTGAGTCTCGACCCAGGGTTCCACGGGGTAGGGTTCGGGGTCATTGTACTCAGTTTCTGCTCCGCGGAGCTCTGCCAACCGCAGCTGGTGCTGGCGTTCCTTCTCCAGCTCAACTCCCCGGTAGAACTCCCGAATCACCTTGCATCGGTCCTCTGTCGTCGGGGCATCTCCAAGCAGTGCGATCCGACGCCGCACCTCTCTGAGGTCAGCGCCTTCCTCCACCTCTGCGTGGACAGGGCTGGGGACGGGCGTCGTCGCCTCGTCCTGATCCATCCTGGTCAGCTCCTTGATCAAGGTCTTCCGTTTCTTGTTACCCGGCGTTCCTCCCCGGTTCTCCAACATCCCACGCAGGGTGTCCCGGTTGTAGGGGTTGTACACCGCCATGGCGTAGGTCTCCTAGGGGTCTGCAGAGAGCGATCCCACCGCTGCCACCAGTATGACGGAATGGGATGTTGTTCCGCCTGCGGGTGTGCTCAATCTGCGTGACCCCTTCGCTTACCGCTGGCCCGACTACCGAGTGACGCGCACTCAGCGTCTCGTGCGGCCTGGCGTGACCCTGGGGAAGGGTTAGCGGGCGGTGGAGGGAACCCCTGCCTAGAACCAGCCCGACCACTGAGCCATACAGCACTCAGCGTCCCGAGCAGCTGGTTCACTGACCTTGCGGGTGTGGGACGTCTGTGGAGTTCGGATCTGCCGCGGAGGAATATCGGATGTGGGAAACGTTTCGGATCTTGCGGGAAACGTTTCCGATCGCGGTGCGGGTAACTTTTCGGATCTCGGTGGACGACTCTTCGAATCGGATCGAGGCTGGATGAATCTTCGGATCTGCCGGGATGGGCGAGGGATTCGGATCGCACCGCAATCCCTCGCAATACCGAAGCGCGGTACGCGGCCGCGCCCTTCGGTTCGGATCTCCGTCTCTCTGAGAACCGAATCTTCTTGCGCTGCGCCTCTGCCCTGCTACACGATGCAGGCACAGAGCGCTCGCTTCGGTTCGTACCTGAATGGACACCGTACTCTGAGATCGCGGGGGACTCTCAGATACGAAAATACGGTGGAAATAAAGACACACCAGTCGAGGCTGAATGCACTGCAGAATCTGCCTTTATTGTTTACAGTACAGGCTTTTATTACTTCTTATCATAATTAGAATACAATGGGACTCCTTGCCCGCCCTCCCGGGACCCATTGGCCACCATCCTTCAGGGAGTCGCCAATTCGGACCGGATGGTCCGAATCGGCCATTTTGCGATCCGAACCGGATGGTTCGGATCGGCCATTTTCCGAATCGAAATTCCAACTGCGCCACAAGAATCGGAAAATGGCGGCGAGCAAGGCAAACACAGGGGAAAATACATTACACCATAACCAACAGGGAACACTTTATTACACCACACAATGTCACATCTAAATAAAAATACTGGTAAAACGGGGTGCGTGCCACCACACCCAAGTGTCCATGTCACCACTGTCACTGCACCGCCCCTGGCTGAGGGTGCTGGGCCATCCCGTGACAGGGGACTTCTCCAAAGGACCAGCGATTCTACCTAACAGCACCTCCTTCCCCCACTTTTCTCTCAAGATTTCTGCCAGTTCATCTGTTGATTTCAACTGCTTTACTTTCCTACCCCCCTTCGCTTCACCCCTAATCAGTATCTTGAAGCCTTCCTTAAAAATACCTTACTCCATTCTCCTTATCCTCCATCTTAAGACTCACCAGCCCTGGAATCCTTTACCAATAGTACGAGGCTACACATGTGAAAGTCTTTAACCTACGTCCACAAATGAAACGGTTTCTTGCTTAGTATATTAATCTATAGGCCTGAAGTTAAGTCAACCTAACCAAAATAATGAAACAGCATTTGCTAACATACAAAATCACTGTTTAGTTGATATGCCTCTTCAGAAATTATAAACAGCATAAATAAATTCCAAGAACCCATGTATTAAATCAAAAGTGGATTTATTCCAGCACCAACAAGGACGACGTTTCGGCCAGAACTGGTCTTCGTCAAGTCTTCAGACATTATAACAGACACATTTAGATGTGTATTTGGTTAGTAATTGTTATATATTCATAAATCTGGCAGAAACGATCTGGATTAATTTAGTTGCGCAAATGTAATCTTAAACAGATTGTACAGTTACTGCTGCAGCACTTCCTCATTGACAGCAGACCATGTGACTTTTTGAGGCTTAAGATGGCTGCCAGCCATGCGGTCACTGATTACCTATCTTTATAATATCATACAGACTATACAAATAATAAGGTTTGATTAAGTATTACAAAGTGAAGCAAATATCAACGAGCATATTCTAGCTAAAATGCAAATCACTACAACGGGTAAATTAGCACGTATTTAACCCATTAGATTACACACACACGCATATAGTATAATATCAACATAGAGACAAATTCACAGAATTAATACACTTAATACTTATCCACTCCCAGGCTTTCTTATGATGATGGTACAAGTGGGAAAGATGAGGGAGTTACTGCTCATGTTTCCTCCATTTCGGACATAAGTCTATCCTCTCCCTCAATAAAGACAAAGTTAGCGTTCTGAAATAATTATTTACTCACCTATAACAAGTGCGCAAAACAGATTATACATTGCTGCTGTGTCACTTCAAAAATTGCATCAATTAGTATAGTGAACTTAAATACAGTATACAAATTAATTTATTCATCAATTTATTGCTTAGCCCTTGGGGTTACTTTATTTATTTCACATACACACAGGTGAGACAACCCCCCTCCCTTCCAGAATACATTACAGATAACAACAGGCTCCAGCCACTGGACAATAGAAAAGCTCCAGCCACTGGACAATAGAAATGACAGTCAACACAATGGAATGTTTACCCATGTGTCTTATCTAAACAGTGTTCATGGGATACACAGGATGTTAGAGTACAAGCTCTTGAGCAAGGGGCCTCTCCTACTGTTTAATGATTGCAAAATATGCCAATTTATAACTGTAACATACAGATACACACTTTGACAACAGCATAGCACATCACACAACACTCTACACTATATACAGAGACAATAAACTGTAAAGCAAAATACTTTCAAATAAACATTGGGGCGGCCGTTTCGTCACTTAGAAACATAGAAAAATATCGGCAGATAAGAACCTTTCGGCCCATCTAGTCTGCCCAATTACATGGATACTTTACCTGGATTTATCTTTTGTTTAGGATAGCCTTATGCCTATCCCATGCTTGCTTAAATTCAATTACTGTTTTGGCCTCTACCACTTCTACTGGAAGACTGTTCCATGTATCCACCACCCTCTCAGTAAAATAATGCTTCCTGATGTTACTTTTAAACCTTTGCCCCTCTAATCTAAGACTATGTCCTCTTGTTTTGCTATTTTGTTTCCTTTTAAATATACTCCCTTCCTCTACCTTGTGGATTCCCTTTACGTATTTAAATGTTTCTATCATATCTCCTCTGTCTCGTCTTTTTTCCAAGCTGTACATGTTAAGATCATTAAGCCTTTCCTGGTAACTTTTCTCCTTCAAGCCGTACACCATTTTAGTAGCCCTTCTCTGAACTCTCTCTAAAATGTCTATATCCTTCTGGAGATACGGTCTCCAGTACTGCACACAGTACTCCAAGTGAGGTCTCACCAGTGCTCTGTACAGTGGCATGAGCACTTCCCTTTTCCTACTGCTAATACCTCTCCCTACACAACCAAGCATTCTGCTAGCATTTCCTGCTGCTCTATTACATTGACTACTTACCCTTAGATCCTCTGAAATAATGACCCCTAAATCCCTTTCCTCAGATGTTGAGGTTAGGACTGTATCAAATATTCTATATGCAGCCCTTGGGTTTTTACGTCCCAGGTGCATTATCTTGCACTTATCCACATTAAAACTCAATTGCCACAACTCCGACCATTTTTTTAGTTTACCTAAATCATTTGTCATTTGGCTGATCCCTCCAGGAACGTCAACCCTGTTGCAAATCTTTGTGTCATCAGCAAAAAGACATACTTTTCCATTAATACCTTCTGCAATATCACTAATATAAATATTAAAGAGAATGGGTCCAAGTACTGACCCCTGAGGTACCCCACTGGTAACAAGACCTTGTGCCGAATAAACTCCATTTACCACAACCCTCTGTTGTCTGTCACTCAGCCACTGCCTAATCCAGTCAACAATATTGGAATCTAAACTCAAAGATTGCAATTTATTGATAAGCCTTCTATGCGGAACAGTATCAAAAGCCTTACTGAAATCTAAATAAGCAATGTCTACTGCACCACCTGTGTCTATTATTTTTGTTACCCAATCAAAAAAATCAATAAGATTAGTTTGGCATGATCTCCCTGAGGTAAACCCATGTTGTTTCTGATCCTGTAATCTATGTGTTTTTAGATGTTCAACAATCCTTTCCTTTAACATGGTTTCCATTAATTTCCCCACTACTGACGTAAGACTAACTGGCCTATAGTTCCCCGATTCCTCCCTACTACCCTTCTTGTAAATGGGCACAACATTTGCTAATTTCCAGTCTTCTGGGACGACTCCCGATAACAAGGATTGGTTAAATAAATCTGTTAATGGTTTTGCTATTACATCACTGAGCTCTTTTAATAATTTAGGGTGGATCCCATTAGGCCCCATTGACTTATTTGTCTTTACTTTAGACAGCTGCTGTAGAACCTCCTCCTCTGTAAACTGATATGTAAATGTCTCTTAGTGTTCTCTCCTAACTGAGGTCCCTTTCCTTCCTTTTCTTCTGCAAAGACTGAACAAAAATATTCATTGAGGCAGTCAGCGAGACTTTATCCTCTTCTACATACCTTCCTTCCTTTGTTTTTAATCTAACTAATCCTTGTTTTACTTTTCTTTTCTCGTTTATGTATCTAAAAAATGTTTTGTCCCCCTTTTTTACTGACTGAGCTACTTTCTCTTCTGCGTGTGCTTTGGAAGCTCTTATAAATTGCTTTGCCTCTTTCTGCCTAATCTTATAGGTTTGCCTATCTTCTTCACTCTGAGTTGTTTTATAATTATTGAATGCTATCTTTTTGTTCTTCACTATTTTGGCCACTTCTGCAGAGTACCACAGTGGTTTCTTCCCTTTTTTGTTTTTGCTAACAAGCCGAATGCAATTGCCTGTGGCCTTCAATAATGCTTCCTTTAAATAATCCCATTTCTCCTGGACTCCCTTTAAACTCCTCCAGTCTGATAATGACTCCTTCACACAAAATCTCATTTTAGAAAAATCTGTTTTTTTAAAGTCTAAAACTTTCGTTCTTGTGTGGTGCGGCTCCATCCCTGTTGTTATATTAAACCATACTGACTGGTGATCACTAGATCCCAAATTTTCACCTACAACAACGTCTGATACCAAACCTCCATTTGTGAGTATTAAATCCAATATGGCCTCTTTACGGGTCGGCTCCTCAACCTACTTGTGTTAGAGATAATCCCAGTAGGGAGTTTAGAATATTTGTACTCCTGGTGCACCCAGCTGTTTTGGTTTTCCAGTTCACATCACTGGTTGCTTTGTATGCTTCCGGCCTGTTCAGTACAAAAATGACTGCAGCTCATTAAATTTTACCTATTTTGGAGTGCTATTTGGTGCTAGAACACCCACTATTCATGTGTGTGATTCTTAAAATTGACCGTCAGTCATTTGCTAGAGTGAGCACTTTAACTATAAAGGCACAGCAATCCTCAGACAGA
This sequence comes from Leptobrachium leishanense, assembly GCA_009667805.1. NCBI lineage: Eukaryota > Metazoa > Chordata > Amphibia > Anura > Megophryidae > Leptobrachium > Leptobrachium leishanense. Next base: position 9,210 of record RXON01003208.1, read on the forward strand.
CACAGGCAAAATTACTGATCCCAAATGCACCTAATAACATGCAAAACAACAAATCACTGAATTCTGGCAGAGTTATACCAGAACAATAAACCTATTCTTAATTACTATCACGCAGATACTACACAAAATTAACAAGGGAATACAGTATTGCAAAGTGTAACGAATATCAAAAGCATCTACTAAATAAAACCTGCAAATCAATACAATGGAAAAAACCTGCACCTATTTATCCAAGTAATAATAGAACTAGGAATATATATATTTAGCAGACTATAATAATATATAACATATATATAACAGATTGATACAGCCAGTAATACTTATCCAGTCGTTGGTTTTCATATGCTGATGGTGATGGTAAAATGGAGTTTAAAATGGTAAAATGGCTGTCCAGAAAGAAACCGGTTAGACTGATTCTTCTGTCTCTTGCTTTCCCTTTTTTATTACCCATGCCCCTCCCCTTTCTGTTATCTGCCCCCGAGACCCAATCCCAGTAATAATCCTAAAACAAAAGGGGAACCAATTGTATCTCCTCCCAACCTTCCACTTTTTCTTAAACAGGGAAATTGCTTAAGCTTCTTCACTCCCATTCAGTCTCTCCTCAGTACTTCTCATCTCTCCCCTTTGTGTGTCTAATCTCTCCCCATGTGTGTCTCATTCTCAACTCTTCCCCGTGTGTGTCTCATTCTCATCTCTCCCCTTTGTGTGTCTCATTCTCATCTCTCCCCGTGTGTGTCTCATTCTCATCTCTCCCCTTTGTGTGTCTCATTCATATCTCTCCCCTTTGTGTGTCTCATTCTCATCTCTCCCCGTGTGTGTCTCATTCTCATCTCTCCCCTTTGTGTGTCTCATTCTCATCTCTCCCCGTTTGTGTCTCATTCTCATCTCTCCTCTGTGTGTCTCATTCTCATCTCTCCCCGTGTGTGTCTCATTCTCATCTTTCCCCGTGTCTCGTTCTCATCTCTCCCCCGTGTGTGTCTTTTGCTTCCCAGGCCGGTACTGGATGGTAAAATTGAAGGGCTGGAGGGCCAGGCTCCACCGCAGGAGCCTGCCGTTGTCCCCGGCCACCCGTTCAGCCATACCAGGGGGTTGCGGTCCGTGAGGACCGTGAAGGAGCGCCCATACAGATATAGTTGCAATTTCTTCAGGGCCCATACCAGGGCCAGGCACTCCTTCTCGATGGCCGCATAAGCTACCTCCCTGGGTAAAAGTTTCCGGCTGATGTAGGCAACCGGGTGGTCGTGCAGTCTTCACCGACCTGGCTCAGCACTGCTCCCAATCTGAACATAGATGCGTCTGTGTGGACAACAAAACATTTAGTGGAATCAGGAGCAGTCAACACGGGGGCTCCCACCAGGGCTCTCTTGAGCTGCTGGAAGGCTTCTTCACACTCCGGGGACCACAGAACCTGTCGGGGAAGGTTCTTGCGGGTCAGGTCAGTCAGGGGTTTGGCAATGGCGCTGTAGATGGGGACGAAGCGGCGGTAGTATCCTGCTGTACCTAGAAAAGCCAACACCTGGGTCTTGGTGCGGGGAGTGGGCCACTGGGCAACAGCCTCAACCTTGGCAGGTTCTGGGCGCTGCCTTCCGCAGCCCACCCGGTGGCCCAGGTACTGGACCTCGGACATGCCGACGTGGCACTTGTCTGGTTTGATGGTCAGACCGGCGGTGCCAAGGCGGTCCAGTACGGCCCGTAAGTGTTCCTCCCAGGTGTTGCTGAAGATGGTTATGTCATCTAGGTAGGCGCTGGTAAAGTCTTGCATCCCCTCTAGCAGCCGATCCACCATGCGTTGGAAAGTGGCCGGGGCATTCTTCATCCCGAATGGCATAACCCGAAATTGGTATAAGCCAAACGGAATGATGAATGCCGATTTCGGCACACCTTCCTCGGCAAGGGGAATCTGCCAGTACCCCTTACATAGGTCAATGGTGGTGAGAAAGCTTCCCTCGGCAATCCGGTCTAGGAGTTCGTCGACTCGGGGCATGGGGTAGGCGTCAGTGACAGTGTGGTCATTTAACTTCCTATAGTCCACACAGAACCTGGTAGTGCCATCCTTCTTGGGTACTAGAACCACCGGGGAGGCCCAGGGGCTCTCGGAGGGTTCTATTACCCCTAGGTCCAACATCTCACGGATCTCTTTCTGCATCCCGTCTCTCACTGCATCGGGGATTCGGTACGCCATCTGCCGCAAAGGGGCTTGACTCTTGGTATCGATCCGATGCAGGGCTACGGAGGTGTAGCCGGGACGGGATGAGAACAGGTCTCGGTGCTCCTGTAGCACCTGCTGAGCCTGTTCCTTGTGGTGGGGGGTGAGCCCCTCGCCCAGCCGGACATCGGCTATCCCCTGGGCGCTTGGACCCCCGGGCAGTACCGGCAGGGGGAGATCCTCCAGATCCCCCGCGTCCAGCGCGCAGATGGCGGCTACTGCCTCTTCCCTTTCGAAAAACGGTTTTAGCATGTTCACATGAAAGGTTCTGTGTATCCTTTCATCTGAGCATCTAGCTGCGGTGAAGGTGGTATCGCAGATCTTTCTATGGTTTTGTAGGGTCCTTCCCAGGCTGCCTGCAACTTATTTTGTTTGACCGGTCGGAGTGCTAACACTTTCTGCCCTATCTGGAAGGTGTGGCCCCTAGCCGACCGGTCATACCACCTCTTCTGCTTGGTTTGGGTCGCTTGGAGATTGTCCCGTACCAGGGCGGTCAATTCCTGCAGCCGGTCCCTAAACTCAAGCACATAATCTATGGCCGAGGTCCCCTCCTCGGCCAGAGCACCTTCCCAGTGCTCCCGGAGCAAGTCCAAGGGGCCGCGGACTTTCCGGCCGTACAGTAGCTCAAAGGGAGAGAAGCCTGTGGCTTCCTGGGGTACCTCCCGGTACGTGAACAGAAGGTGGGGCTTCTTATGGGCGTCCTTATGGGACATGGTAAAGGTGCGGAGAAGCTGCTTGAGGGTCCCGTTGAACCGCTCGCAGAGCCCGTTGGTCTGCGGGTGGTAAGGGGAGCTGTACAGGGGTTTAATCCCGCACAGCCTCCAGAGCTGCTGGGTCACCTCGGCCGTAAATTGTGTGCCCTGGTCAGACAGGATTTCCTGGGGAAATCCAACCCTGGAGAAGATCTGCAGCAGAGCTCCGGCAACGGTCTCTGCGTGGATATCCCGGAGGGCCACGGCTTCGGGGTACCTGGTGGCGTAGTCCACTACGGTCAAGATATACTTCTTGCCCGTAGGGCTAGGCACTGCCAAGGGTCCTACCAGATCCACCGCCACCCGTCTAAAAGGTTCTCCCACTATGGGCAATGGTCTCAGGGGAGCTTTCTTGGCGTCCCCCCGCTTCCCTACTCGTTGGCATACCCCACACGTCCGACAGTAGTCCCTAACTTCCCCTGATAATCCGGGCCAAAAGAAGCTCTGGGTCAGACGGTGCAATGTCCGCTGGTGCCCGAGATGGTTTGCAAGGGGAATATCATGCGCGATCCTTAACAGATCGCGCCGATATTTCGCCGGCACTACCAGCTGCCTGTGGGGTACTCGGTCTATTCCCTGGCTCATTCCCCCCGATGTCCTGTACAGCTTCCCTTGGTCCCAGGCAAATCTCACCTCCCCTAACCCTCCCGGGTCCCTCCCTGCTTGTTGTCGGTATGGGGCAAGGATAATATTGTCCCGGGTGGCTTGGGCAAAGTCCGTCGGGGAATCCCAGGTCAGGGCAGGGGAGTTGTCAGGGCCAAGTGGGGGTGTTGGTCTGGTCTGGCTTACCGTGGTCCCCTCGGAGTCGGTGGGTGGAGCCTTCCGTGCTTGATTGCGGGTGGTAACGGGGCATACCCCGCCAGGATGAGGGTCCTCAAAGGTGGAGGTCAGCAATCCCAGGTCGTTGCCAAGTAGGACCTCGGACGGTAGATTCTTCATGACCCCGACCTCCACGTCCCGGGCATTTGTGCCCCAATCTAGATGGACGCGGGCCGTAGGGATTCGATACACATGGCCGCCAGCGACTCTGTCGGCCACCGAATACCCGGTTGAAGCAGCCGAGGGGATAAGATGGGGCTGTGCCAGGGTAAGGGTTGCACCGGTGTCTCGCAGACCACTGGCAAGTTGTCCATTCACCCGAACTTGTTGGCGATGGTGTTGACGGTTGTCCTGCGCGGCTGCTTGCACGGGGTTGGCCTCATGCAGGATGCCCCAGTCTTCCTCGAGACTGGCTGTGGGATCCGGTTCCTGATGGCAGCAGTATGCCGTAGCTCGGCTCGGTGGGTGCGCTGCCCGGGACGGTGCCAGACGCTGGTTGTTCAGGGGACAACGGTCTCTCATGTGTCCGATCTGGTTACACCCATAGCACCGGGGTCCTACCTGAGGAGCCAGGGTGGAGGGTGCCGGTCGCCTGGGTGCTCGTTCGAGGGGAGCAGGGCGTAACTGTGGTGCTGGATGGAAGCGGGGAGATGGGGCTCGGATGGCCGGAGGGGCTACTCGCCTGGCGTCCTGGTACTCGTCGGCAAGGCGGGTGGCTTCAGACAGGGTGAGGGGGCGCCGGTCTCGCACCCAGTCTCGGACCTCTGGAGGAGAGTAGTTGTAGAACTGCTCCAGTAATAGCAGCTGGACGATCTGGTCCGGTTGGGTAGCTCGGCACCCCTGTATCCAGCTGCAGAGCGCCTGGTGCATCCTGTGTCCCCACTCTGCATACGAGTCCTGAGTGCCCCTTCTTAAGGCTCGAAATCGAACTCTGTACGCCTCTGGGGTGAGTGCATAGCGGGCCAGCAGATGTTCCTTGACCCGCTCGTACACCATACAGTCTTCGTCCGCCACCGCCCGATAGGCTTCAGCCGCCCTGCCGGTCAATTTGCTCGTCAGGATGGGTACCCAGTCTCGGACCGCCACCCCCTGCAGGGCACATTGCCTCTCGAAATCCTGCAGGAACCCGTCGATGTCTTCGCTCCCCTCTGGGAAGAGTTTGAATGCTGCGAACGGTATTTTCTGTTTGGGGGGTCCGGTACTGCCTTGGGAGGACAGCGACCCCCCGGACCTTTGCTGCATCTCTGCCTGGCGGAACTTGTCTGTGTCGGCCAGGACCCTCCCAATGATGTCGGCGGAGGGGTCCATTCCGTATAGGGCCAGCCGCCACTGCACCTCTCGCCTCCATTCTGAGGTCTCGGAGCCCTCAGAGGGAGCCACGCTGTTGCGGTCGTCCTCCATCAGTTCTCCGATGATGACTGCTTTCGCCTTGCCTCCAGGCGCCTTGCCTCTGGCTTTTAACAGTTCTTTCAGGACTGTGCGCTTCAGCCCTTCGTAGCGCTGTGCCATACGGGGTCACCGCCGTTGCTGGTACTGTCCACCTCTCGAACCCAGGGGTGTCTGAGACCGGGGTCAAGCCGGCGGCTGTATCTCCCCCTGCTGGGCTGGTCTCAGATTCTCCCCCCGGATGATGTCTACTCCAGACGCTCGGCGTGTCGCAGTGGCTGAGACCGGGGTCAAGCCAGCGGCTGTTTCTCCCCCTGCTTGTCTGGTCTCAGCCGGATCCCAGTGCTGCCAGCCAATGTAGCGGATCCCTGCTACCCTGCCTGGGTAGATCCGCCGTCAGCGCCGAACTGGTCTGGGGGTGTAGAGTCAGGGGTAGCGGGCGGTAGGGATTCGGCGGTGATCCAGCGTTTCTTTCCACAGTCCTTGCAGCGCCGCGGTTCCCCAAGCCCTGTTATCCCCAATTACTAGCCGAGGCAAGAGTAAAGGTTCAAACGGGAATGAGGAAAAAGAGTGTCATCTGCGCTCGTTTCTATGTGTTCCATGTACAACAAAAATAAGGTTTTTGTTTGTTTCAATGGCCATTGCAACGTAAGCCCACTCGCCACTTCAAGGAACCTCTTTAGAGTGGGTACCTAACAATTGTAACCAAACAAACAAAAACCTCATTTTTGTTGTACATGGAACACATAGAAACGAGCGCAGATGACACTCTTTTTCCTTGTTATGTTTTATACATTGACTGGGCTGTTACTCCTGGCAGTTGCTGCCGCTCCGGTGAGTATGGGCGCAACGCCATTTTTTCTGTATCTATGTATAACAAACAGGAATGAGTTTATTTTTAACATGGAGAATACAGGGTTATTTATGAGAAATGAAACCATTGTTCTCCCCTGGCCCGTCCTCAGTCCTCCTGCGGTGATCTTTGTTTGTACCGCAAGCCATAGCCCAATCTGCCTTGGTTAACCTGGGGGAACCCCTGCGGTGCGCAGCCCTTATCTAAGGGTCTCGGCACCAGCTCGTCTGTTCCCCCCTCCCAGAGCCTCTCCCTGTCTGGCCAGCGCCCGGCCCCCCCGTGGTGTGAGCGCTCCTTGTGGCTTTCTGCCCGAGTTTGGGGTTTTACCAGGGATTTCGGGGTGATCCCCTGGGAGCGGCGGCATGCTGGGGGTACAGCCTGGTAGCTCGAGTCCGGGGGCTGGTTCAGTCCAAAAAGCGCCCGGATCGGATCGACGGAGCCCGAGCTGCGAAGGGGGAAAGTTCGGCGGCTGTACCTGAGCAAGAGTCACTGGTTGCCGGTCGCGCTCCCAGAGAGGGATCCCTGGTCGGCATTCGGGTTTCTCGGGGTGTTTCGTTCTATAAGTCGCACCCCCGTAAGCACCTATTTTTAGGAGCCCACTGGCCAAGAAGCGCTCTTCTGCGTGGTTTCCATGCTGCGGGGCAAGGCGGGCAAGTTTGGGCGGCTTGGCAGAGACAGTCAGCGGCGGCTCGAGGCATTCACAGACCGGGCGTCTTCCCGGGGCTGTGGACAGGCAGGGAACAGGTCAACCATGGGGAGAATTACAGGCGGAACTTATAAAAATACAACCTAACGAATTCTTTAATACACCATACTAAAACAACATTTTTAAAATTTTGTACCACGCTACGGTATAGTGGCGGCCGTTCCGTCACAGCCATATATCCCAACGACACCTTGAAAGGTATTTTAATATGGTAGGTAGATTTTTTATATTTTTGTAATTGAAATACGTGCCATATTTCAATATGCATTAGTGTGAAATTCCCCCCTCCAGTTTGTTTCTTTTAATTCTGCATAGACAGTTGTTCCTTCTGTAGGAGAAGAGGATGTGACTGACTTCCTATTATGTTTAGTGCAGGGAAATGTGCGCAGAAGCGGGGAGATAGGAAAAAGATTTTTTGTAAACCATATAAGGTAATACAATTAAAGGAGAAAACAGTGAAGCGCCTTCAGAAAAAATAATTAAGCGTACACGCTACACATTGATCATTGGGGTTCTCCTAAAAACCTGAAAACTTATAATGTGGACAGTCAACGGAGCGCCAGCGAACTGGATGTACGGTTAATCATTAAACATGTCCATTGAATATCTTCTAATCCATCAGAAGGACCTCCTTTCTTCAAATATAAAAAAAATTCTGCGAAAGAGAATGGATATAATAGCGCAGTATGTTGGTCCACCATAGGATAATGAAAAGCGGTTGTAGTCTTACTCACATTCTTTTGAGCCTAGCCTCGGCTTTAGGATGGATAGCAATTATGGGTCTTCAAGAGTGTTCAGGTGCCCATATACCTGCAATAGGTTTCTTCAAATACTTTCTCCTGCAGTGGATCAGAAAAATAACAACGCACTTTCTGGTGCAATATCGTTTAAAATAATAGAGTGGGTACTCCTAAAGGTTACACTCACATATTAATGAGCCGCATTGGCTCCAAGATGACGCATAGGAATATTAAGGCAATTCCAAAGCCTTCTTTCAATCAGGAAGCAGCAGTGGTTTAAAATAAAAATAAATTTATTGATACATAAATTATACTACCAGAACGCGTTTCGCTCCTCAGAGCTTCTTCAGCTGGTATCACTGGTCTTATGTCTGCTGCTTCCTTATATAATCTTTTAAAATGTCCATTTAATCATTCACAGTTCATCAGATGGAATTAATTAAAATCAGATAAAAGCAATTAAAAACAATTAAAAACAATTGAAATCACATATAGCCCTTAACTAGCCATTTTAATGAGCGCCTGCGCATCTGCACTGTCTCCCAGTCTGAGACGCATGGTCATCAGCTTTGATTTCATAGTGGGTTACTATTTACACCTCTTGGTGTTAGAATCGGCACATCGCCGCGACTGCGCATGCGCAGAGTTAGACGTATCATAACGTGGACGTCACTTGCGTGTAGTACTTACTACACAGCTTGCGCACAGTATCTACTGCGCATGTAAACAAATGCTAGCACCCCGCATCGGCGCATATGTCGCTCCAACTTTTAAATACTATCCTATATAGCGGTTAAGGTTCTAACATAGTGGATTATCCATCGCATATACTATGTACCATAATTATGGCCTTATATATGAAATTGTATTATATACACAACCTCAATACACAGAAAAGTGACTTTGCTTCTATAACATAATAAACATCATTGATCAAGCAATTGTCAGGTGATAAATCACAGTATAAATCATCGCAAATTTTCAACATGATTATAATTTTAAAATTATCAAGTGAGTGTCATTATAAATTCAATTAGTAGATATATATAATTTTAAAGAGTCATGACGTCTTATATTAATTATACTAGAACTAATAAAGTGCTAAGTGAATCGTTTTTGAAGTGCTTCTCATCTATTTCATATTAAATAAAATTAATTTCATATTTTATTAATCACCTTAATAAGGAATATATATTAGTTTTTTATATTTTTTGTTTTTTAACCATTGGCGTTAAAAATCAACAATGCCTCAATTGCGCATGCGTTATATCCAACATACCTCATCATATATATATCTTACGCGTGACTTGTATTGTCTTGCATAAAATACCTAATGAGTATGTGGACCAAAATGGCACCTCTCATCGGTATATAATGCACCGCAATGTCCCACATTGGGGCAGCAATCTACTATCAATTAATGATTAACTCAGTTGTAACCCACTGGATGCAAATGATTATTTAAATAAATTCAAGTATAAAGCCATAGCGGCTAATAGTGAACTTATACTTTAAGTGCCCTATTTGTTTTATCGATAAATAAAGTGCTGTATTACAAAATGATTTATTTATGAATAGTTTACCTCAAATATCACACTAAAAGCAAATGATTATTTAAAGATTATTAATTTCAATATGTGCAGTGTGAAATAAATTTTAGTATAAAGCCATAGCGGCTACTGAGTGAACATAAAATAAAGTGTCTTATTCCATATGAATTAAGATAAAGTGCTATGTGGCTATATTACTAATTGTTATTTATAAATGAAGGTTTCGCGAACCTTTATATGGCAGGTTGGGAAACCAACTTTGTCTACGGTTCGCGTGACTGGGCTCAAGGAAGAGTGCCCATATATAAAAGATACATAGATGACCTATTTTCTATATGGAAAGGTGAGGAGAGAGATTTAATAATATTTTTGGATCAGTTGGATAGCCCAGATTGGGGAATAAAACTGGATAAGAAATGGAGTAAGGATATAATAGCATTCCTAGACCTGGAGATCTATATAAAAGAGAATAAGTTACACACTAGGACCTTTTTTAAGGATGTTGACGTTAATACTTACATTGATAAAACCAGCTGCCATAACGATATCTGGCTAAAGGGAATCCCAAAGGGTCAATTAACAAGATTGAGGAGGAACTGCACAGAGGTCAATGTATTTGAAAAACAAGCAGAATCCCTCAAAGCTGATTTTATGGAGAAAGAAGAATTGGAAGTTATCATAAAAGAACTGAAAGAGGGACCAGGAAAGCCTTATAAAATCTAAGAAACAAAAAGATGTTATGAAAGAAGTCCCTTTCATTTGTGAATTTAACAATGAAAACCAATTGATTAAAAGAATATTCAAGAAGCATTGGCATATCCTAAAAAAAGATAAAGATCTCGATAAGGTATTGGGGGAAAAACCAAGGTTTAGAGGAGCAAAAAATATTAAGACAAAATTGGTGAGAAGCAAATTTGAGAGAAAAAGAGAAACTCCCAATCATTTTAATTTAAAAGAGGGATTTTATCAGTGTGGCCAAAGCCTCGCGTGTAGATCTACGGACAATAACAAAACATTTTCAGAAAATTATTATAACAAGAAAACTGGAAAAGAGGTTAGGATTAAGGGTATTCTTACTTCCTGTATAAAAAATGTCATATACCTATTAGATTGTCCATGTGGATTACAGTATATAGGACGAACCAGTCGAGCCCTTAATGTAAGAGTATCCGAGCATGTAAGGAACATAAAAAATCAATATGAAAAGCATTCGGTATCCCATCATTTCAAACATGTACATAGTAATTGCCCAAAGGGTCTGAAATTCAGAGCGATTAAAAGGGTTAGATCCATTAATAAGGGCATGAGCGAGACCACCGTTTTAGGGAGGGAAGAGATGAAACTCATATTTGAATTGGGAACCATGGCCCCAAATGGTCTTAATAATGATTTTGAGTTGATTCATTTACTTATATAAATGGTAATGTATCGTCACTGTCACTTTAACTAATTAAAATAAAAGTACAATTAGGACACTTTTATACATTCAAAAATATGATAAAATTACATTGAGATATATACCAACACTCAACAACATAATCAATATAAATAAATAAATGAAGGTTGTAAAACACTTTAAAAATAATTTAAATAGAGGGGGCGTGGCTAGCTCCACATGGAAGCAGACGTGTTCTGGTAGAGCTCCGTGCATCTTTCCTGATATCGCCGATTTTTTGCTGGACTTTCTACCCTGAAAACCCTTTATTGAGGTTCCTGCTAGGCTGGCCACAACGTGGATTGCTCCGGGGCCCGTTTTTGTCCCCCCCCCCCGGGGCACAGCTGAGTTTTTGTGTTCTCCCGATAGATTTATATGGCTGCCGGCCATTTTGAGGCCTACCCTTCGGCTCGTTTGTGTCCCTCATCGCAGCTCCTGCCTCCCCCTGTGTGTTTGTCGGGCGACCCTTTGTCGCAGGCTGCGGGGATGGAGGGCCCCCATCCTCTGGCTGTGCCTGTGGTCCCCTTGCTGATGACGGTAGAGGAGTGTGTGATGTGGCGTGGAGAGGAGCGCCCCTCTCCCCCCGGGGGAGGTATGGAGGCTATGTTTGCTGCACTTGACAAATGCCTGAAACAGCTGCCGGAGGAGGACGGAGACCCTCTCACATATGGCTCTTGGCGTCGACTGCTGGCCGCGATAGGAGTTGGCCGGGAGGCTGTGGACCTGGAGGTTGAGGAGGAGAGGGCTGCGGTACCTGTCTCACAGATGGCCGGTGTAGATGCTGCTGCAGTGGAGGAGCCACGAGGTGCTGACCCGAGAGATTCGACTCCTGAGCTGTGCTCGCACTGCCTTGCATCGGAGGGAACCCCTGCGGTGCCGGAAGACACCGGGTGCACTACCTACACGAGACCCGCCAAGCTGGGGGTCACTGACCGGCCGGCTGCGGCTCCTAAGAGGCCTGGGTCGGGGGTGACGCATGGGCCTGGAGGCCTAGATGCTGAAGGGAAGCTAAGCCCGTCTTGGTCCAGGCTGATGGCCTGTATAGCCCAGGATGAACCATGGAGGCTGGGCGCACGACGTGCCAAGGGTTTGGCACAACGGACCCTCCATGCGACTGACGGTCCCACGGGAGCGGTACAGGCGGTTCCCTGGCGAGATACAGGATGAAGAGGTCACCTGGCTCCTTTCTTCTCCTCCCGGTTCTTGGCCTGGCCCGTGCTGATCTCCCCCACCTAGATGACTCCTTTTGCTGACTCTCCCCCTACCTTTACCCCTATGCCGAGATTATTTTATTTTATTTCTCCTCCTCGGGACATTATAGTTTTTGTTGCCGTTACTTGAATGTCTAGTTGCTGATTTTTAAAGCTACTTTATTGCTGATGCCTGGATGACTCTTTTCATTTTGTTGAACTACTTTTGCCGAGACCCCCCATTTGGGAATGCTTTTGCCCACCCACCTTTTGTTTTCTCTGAGCCCCCCCCCTTTTCATTTTATTGTGTTTCTGAGACACCTTTTGAGTTGACTTTTGTTATTCACTTCTGTTTCATGCCATTTCATTTTTATGTTGTCTATTCGTGACCTGTATGTCCCCGGCTGGGGACATCCTAACAGAGACCTTTTGTTCTATTTTTGTTTTATGTGATTTTTCTTTGTCTTTATTATTGCCCTCGCCCCTGTTTTTTCTGATAGTTGGCCGCTCTCTTATGGTGAACATCCCCCCCCCTCATGTTTTATGTATGTGTGACGTATGGCCCTGCGAGGCCACTTTTGCTGATTGATATGTGACTTTTTGACTGCAAAATAAAAATCTTAAATTGAAAAAAAAATAATTTAAATAGAAACACTAAAATATTTTTGTCACATAGCACTTTACCCTAATTCATATATAGTAAATAAGGCACTTTAATTGTATACTCACTCAGTAGCCCCTATGGCTTTATACTTAAATTTATTTGACATTGCACATATTGAAATTAATGATCTTTTATTAATCCTTGATTTTAGAGGTTAATCATTTATAAATAAAAATTAGTAATATAGCCACATAGCACTTTATCTTAATTCATATGGAATAAGACACTTTATTTTATGTTCACTCAGTAGCCGCGATGGCTTTATACTAAAATTTATTTCACACTGCACATATTGAAATTAATAATCTTTAAATAATCATTTGCTTTTAGTGTGATATTTGAGGTAAACTATTCATAAATAAATCATTTTGTAATACAGCACTTTATTTATCGATAAAACAAATAGGGCACTTAAAGTATAAGTTCACTATTAGCCGCTATGGCTTTATACTTGAATTTATTTAAATAATCATTTGCATCCAGTGGGTTACAACTGAGTTAATCATTAATTGATAGTAGATTGCTGCCCCAATGTGGGACATTGCGGTGCATTATATACCGATGAGAGGTGCCATTTTGGTCCACATACTCATTAGGTATTTTATGTAAGACAATACAAGTCACGCGTAAGATATATATATGATGAGGTATGTTGGATATAACGCATGCGCAATTGAGGCATTGTTGATTTTTAACGCCAATGGTTAAAAAACAAAAAATATAAAAAACTAATATATATTCCTTATTAAGGTGATTAATAAAATATGAAATTAATTTTATTTAATATGAAATAGATGAGAAGCACTTCAAAAACGATTCACTTAGCACTTTATTAGTTCTAGTATAATTAATATAAGACGTCATGACTCTTTAAAATTATATATATCTACTAATTGAATTTATAATGACACTCACTTGATAATTTTAAAATTATAATCATGTTGAAAATTTGCGATGATTTATACTGTGATTTATCACCTGACAATTGCTTGATCAATGATGTTTATTATGTTATAGAAGCAAAGTCACTTTTCTGTGTATTGAGGTTGTGTATATAATACAATTTCATATATAAGGCCATAATTATGGTACATAGTATATGCGATGGATAATCCACTATGTTAGAACCTTAACCGCTATATAGGATAGTATTTAAAAGTTGGAGCGACATATGCGCCGATGCGGGGTGCTAGCATTTGTTTACATGCGCAGTAGATACTGTGCGCAAGCTGTGTAGTAAGTACTACACGCAAGTGACGTCCACGTTATGATACGTCTAACTCTGCGCATGCGCAGTCGCGGCGATGTGCCGATTCTAACACCAAGAGGTGTAAATAGTAACCCACTATGAAATCAAAGCTGATGACCATGCGTCTCAGACTGGGAGACAGTGCAGATGCGCAGGCGCTCATTAAATTGGCTAGTTAAGGGCTATATGTGATTTCAATTGTTTTTAATTGTTTTTAATTGCTTTTATCTGATTTTAATTAATTCCATCTGATGAACTGTGAATGATTAAATGGACATTTTAAAAGATTATATAAGGAAGCAGCAGACATAAGACCAGTGATACCAGCTGAAGAAGCTCTGAGGAGCGAAACGCGTTCTGGTAGTATAATTTATGTATCAATAAATTTATTTTTATTTTAAACCACTGCTGCTTCCTGATTGAAAGAAGGCTTTGGAATTGCCTTAATATTCCTATGCGTCATCTTGGAGCCAATGCGGCTCATTAATATGTGAGTGTAACCTTTAGGAGTACCCACTCTATTATTTTAAACGATATTGCACCAGAAAGTGCGTTGTTATTTTTCTGATCCACTGCAGGAGAAAGTATTTGAAGAAACCTATTGCGGGTATATGGGCACCTGAACACTCTTGAAGACCCATAATTGCTATCCATCCTAAAGCCGAGGCTAGGCTCAAAAGAATGTGAGTAAGACTACAACCGCTTTTCATTATCCTATGGTGGACCAACATACTGCGCTATTATATCCATTCTCTTTGCAGAATTTTTTTTATATTTGAAGAAAGGAGGTCCTTCTGATGGATTAGAAGATATTCAATGGACATGTTTAATGATTAACCGTACATCCAGTTCGCTGGCGCTCCGTTGACTGTCCACATATAAGGTAATAAGTGTTTGTTAAACCGTGTGGTTAAACTTTGACGTGGAAGTGTATCTGTATGCTGATTGGCTATAAATTCTTTGAAATCTAATAAAATAGTCTGTCTAAGAAAATATATTTAGACATGACCTGACGCTGCATTGCTTTGTGGCTGGTTTTGGTGTCTCTCGCCATGGCGTAGCGCAGCATCTGTTTTCAATTTTGATATATGAGAAGAAACTTGGAAAAGGTTTATTGAAATTTCCTAAATGGTAATTATATAATAGGGAATTTGTTTTAGTTTGCTTAAAATTTAAATTTATCACACCTTTCATCAACTTCTCCCAAACCATTTGCTCTCGACCCACAACTGACCATAAATTTTCTGAAGAAGAACCCAATGGGGATTCGTACTGATGAGAGACGGAATTGGAACGAGGAAGCTTAAGCATTTTCCCTGTTTGAGAAAAAGTAGAAAGTTGGGAGGAGTTCCCTTGGGTTTCCCTTTGTTCTCGGATTATAATTCTGCCATAAAGGCAATGATTCTGGCCTTAATTAATAAAAGACGTGACCTTTTCAAACCGCCAATACTTTGTGTGTTTTATTTATGGGGAGCGGGGGGTGGGGGTGAGGGGTGGGGGTTGGGAGGGAAGTAAGGTAATTTAAGAGAAAGGTAATTGCAAAAGAGAAATAAAGGTAAAATGCTTATGAAAAAAGGAGTAAGAAAACCTACAGGAGAGGAGACCTCAAAAGGAGCCACAGGCCTCTGTCCTGCACCTCAAAACCAAACTCTGGCGCTGCTGCCAGACGTTCCCTAAATCGCTGGTCATACTTAAACCAGCCTTGACCACCAAACACTTTATAAACCCCCCACATCAAATCCAAAAAGGTAAACAGAGAAGTACTTAAAGGCATCTGCTCGCACAGCACCCTCACACGAATTAAAAACCCCTTTAACCAATTACCAAACGTGCGCGGAAAGTGTTTTATCCACGTCAGCCTTTAAATCACCCCTGATTAAAAAACTTGACTCGTTTACATATTTCAGCCCAGAGTGCGCCGTGCCTCATATCTTGCTTTTGTTTGGTATCGGTTTTTTGGTCGCTCGGGTGTTAAGGGCGTCACATTCAGATGGAGAGCCGCAAACTATGTTACAGGACATATTCTGCGCCGTACATCCACATCATAAGCCCTGCATGATTTAAGGGGTTAATCAGAGAGCCGACCCGGCCCCGAAATGGCACCGAACAGTGAGTTTCCCCATACGGTGACATTTTGTGGCCATTTGGCTATTGAGAGATCAGGCAGTTTGGTAAATATTGGCAAATCGCCAGTGAAATAAGGTGCGTGTTCGGCAGCAGTGAAATACGGTGCTGTTCGACGGCAGTGAAATACGGTGCCGGTTCAGCGTCAGGGAAATACAGTGCTGTTCAGCGTCAGGGAAATATGGTGCCTGTTCGGTGGCAGTGAAATATGGTGCGTGTTTGACGGGAGTGAAATACGGTGCCTGTTCAGCGTCAGGGAAATTTCGGTGCCCGTTCAGTGGCAGTGAAATACGGTGCCGTTCGGTAGCAGCGAAATACGGTTCCTGTTCAGCGTCAGGGAAATACGGTGCCTGTTCGACGGCATTGAAATACGGTGCCTGTTCGACGGCATTGAAATACGGTGCCTGTTCGACGGCAGTGAAATACGGTGCCTGTTCAGCGTCACGGAAGTACAGTGTCTGTTCGACAGCAGTGAAATACAGTGCCTGTTCAGCGTCAGGGAAATACGGTGCCTGTTCGACGGCAGTGAAATACGGTGCCTATTCGGGGGCAGTGAAATACGGTGCCTGTTCAGCGTCAGGGAAATACGGTGCCTGTTTGGCGGCAGTGAAATACGGTGCTGTTCGGTGGCAGTGAAATACGGTTCCTGTTCAGCGTCAGGGAAATACGGTGCCTCTTCGACGGCATTGAAATACGGTGCCTGTTCAGCGTCAGGGAAATATGGTGCCTGTTCAACATCAGGGAAATACGGTGCCTGTTCAGCGTCAGGGAAATACGGTGCCTGTTCGACGGCAGTGAAATACAGTGCTGTTCAGTGGCAGCAAAATCGGTGTTGTTCGGCGACAGTGAAATACGGTGCCTGTTTGACGGCAGTGAAATACGATGCTGTTCGGTGGCAGTGAAATACGGTTCCTGTTCAGTGTCAGGGAAATACAGTACCTGTTCGACGGCAGTGAAATATGGTGCCTGTTAAGCATCAGGGAAATACGGTGCCTGTTCGACAGCAATGAAATACGGTGCCTGTTCAGTGGCAGGGAAATACGGTGCCTGTTCAGCGGCAGTGAAATACGGTGTCTGTTCAGCGGCAGTGAAATACGGTGTCTGTTCAGCGTCAGGGAAATATAGTGCCTGTTCGACGGCAGAGAAATCGGTGTTGTTCGGCGACAGTGAAATATGGTGCCTGTCCGGCAGCAGTGAAATACGGTGCCTGTTCGGTGGCAGTGAAATACAGTGCTGTTCGACGGCAGGGAAATACGGTGCCTCTTCGGCGGCAGTGAAATATGGTGCCTGTTCGGCAGTGAAATACGGTGCCTGTTCAGCGTCAGGGAAATATAGTGCCTGTTCGACGGCAGAGAAATCGGTGTTGTTCGGCGACAGTGAAATATGGTGCCTGTCCGGCAGCAGTGAAATACGGTGCCTGTTCGGTGGCAGTGAAATACAGTGCTGTTCGACGGCAGGGAAATACGGTGCCTCTTCGGCGGCAGTGAAATATGGTGCCTGTTCGGCAGTGAAATACAGTGCTGTTCGACGGCAGGGAAATACAGTGCCTCTTCGGTGGCAGTGAAACACATAGAAACATAGAAAAATGTCGGCAGTTAAGAACCTTTCGGCCCATCTAGTCTGCCCAATTACATGGATACTTTACCTGGATTTATCTTTTGTTTAGGATAGCCTTATGCCTATCCCATGCTTGCTTAAATTCAATTACTGTTTTGGCCTCTACCACTTCTACTGGAAGGCTGTTCCATGTATCCACCACCCTCTCAGTAAAATAATGCTTCCTGATGTTACTTTTAAACCTTTGCCCCTCTAATCTAAGACTATGTCCTCTTGTTTTGCTACTTTGTTTCCTTTTAAATATACTCCCTTCCTCTACCTTGTGGATTCCCTTTACGTATTTAAATGTTTCTATCATATCTCCTCTGTCTCGTCTTTTTTCCAAGCTGTACATGTTAAGATCATTAAGCCTTTCCTGGTAACTTTTCTCCTTCAAGCCGTACACCATTTTAGTAGCCCTTCTCTGAACTCTCTCTAAGATGTCTATATCCTTCTGGAGATACGGTCTCCAGTACTGCACACAGTACTCCAAGTGAGGTCTCACCAGTGCTCTGTACAGTGGCATGAGCACTTCCCTTTTCCTACTGCTAATACCTCTCCCTACACAACCAAGCATTCCGCCAGCATTTCCAAGCATTCTGCCAGCATTTCCTGCTGCTCTATTACATTGACTACTTACCCTTAGATCCTCTGCAATAATAACCCCTAAATCCCAACCCTCAGATGTATCAAATATTCTATATTCAGCCCTTGGGTTTTTACGTCCCAGGTGCATTATCTTGCACTTATCCACATTAAAACTCAATTGCCACAGCTCCGACCATTTTTTTAGTTTACCTAAATCATTTGTCATTTGGCTGATCCCTCCAGGAACGACAACCCTGTTGCAAATCTTTGTGTCATCAGCAAAAAGACATACTTTACCATTAATACCTTCTGCAATATCACTAATAAAAATATTAAAGAGAATGGGTCCAAGTACTGACCCCTGAGGTACCCCACTGGTAACAAGACCTTGCGCCGAATAAACTCCATTTACCACAACCCTCTGTTGTCTGTCACTCAGCCACTGCCTAATCCATTCAACAATATTGGAATCCAAGCTCAAAGATTGCAATTTATTGATAAGCTTCTATGCGGAACAGTATCAAAAGCCTTACTGAAATCTAAATAAGCAATGTCTACTGCACCACCTGTGTCTATTATTTTTGTTACCCAATCAAAAAAATCAATAAGATTAGTTTGACATGATCTCCCTGAGGTAAACCCATGTTGTTTCTGGTCCTGTAATCTATGTGTTTTTAGATGTTCAACAATCCTTTCCTTTAACATGGTTTCCATTAATTTCCCCACTACTGACGCAAGACTAATAGTTCCCCGATTCCTCCCTACTACCCTTCTTGTAAATGGGCACAACATTTGCTAATTTCCAGTCTTCTGGGACGACTCCCGTTAACAGGGATTGGTTAAATAAATCTGTTAACGGTTTTGCTATTACATCACTGCGCTCTTTTAATAATTTAGGGTGGATCCCATCAGGCCCCATTGACTTATTTGTCTTTATTTTAGACAGCTGCCGTAGAACCTCCTCCTCTATAAACTCATATGTAAATGTCTCGTTAGTGTTTCCTCCTAACTGAGGTCCCTTTCCTTCCTTTTCTTCTGCAAAGACTGAACAAAAATATTCATTGAGGCAGTCAGCGAGACTTTTATCCTCTTCTACATACCTTCCTTCCTTTGTTTTTAATCTAACTAATCCTTGTTTTACTTTTATTTTCTCGTTTATGTATCTAAAAAATGTTTTGTCCCCCTTTTTTACTGACTGAGCTATTTTCTCTTCTGCGTGTGCTTTGTAAGCTCTTATAAATTGCTTTGCCTCTTTCTGCCTAATCTTATAGGTTTGCCTATCTTCTTCACTCAGTTTTTTTATAATTATTGAATGATATCTTTTTGTTCTTCACTATTTTGGCCACTTCTGCAGAGTACTACAGTGGTTTCTTCCCTTTTTTTGTTTTTGCTAACAAGCCGAATGTAATTGCCTGTGGCCTTCAATAATGCTTCCTTTAAATAATCCCATTTCTCCTGGACTCCCTTTAGACTCCTCCAGTCTGATAATGACTCCTTCACACAAAATCTCATTTTAGAAAAATCAGTTTTTTTAAAGTCTAAAACTTTTGTTCTTGTGTGGTGCGGCTCCATCCCTGTTCTTATATTAAACCATACTGACTGGTGATCACTAGATCCCAAATTTTCACCTACAACAACGTCCGATACCAAACCTCCATTTGTGAGTATTAAATCCAATATGGCCTCTTTACGGGTCGGCTCCTCAACTACTTGTGTTAGAGCTAATCCCAGTAGGGAGTTTAGAATATTTGTACTCCTGGTGCACCCAGCTGTTTTGGTTTTCCAGTTCACATCAGGAAGATTAAAGTCCCCCATGATAATAACTTCCCCCTTCATTGCCATTTTGGCTATTTCCTCAAACAGCAGATTGTCTAGCTCTTCTACTTGTCCAGGGGGTCTATAGATCACACCTACACGAGCTACTCCCTCCGCCTCTCCCTCTTCCTGTCCTCCAATTCCCTACTCGACCCCCTGCAATCTGGCTTCCGTCCCCTACACTCAACTGAAACTGCCCTCACCAAAGTCACCAACGACCTCCTAACTGCTAAAAAACACGGCCACTATTCTATTCTCATCCTGCTTGACCTCTCGGCTGCTTTTGACACTGTTGACCACCCCCTCCTTCTACAGACCCTCAACTCTCTGGGTCTCGGTGACACTGCACTCGCTTGGGTCGAATTCTATTTATCCAACAGGTCCTTCTGTGTGTCCTTTGCTGGTAACTCCTCCTCCTCATTGCCTCTATCTGTTGGTGTACCTCAAGGCTCTGTCCTTGGTCCTCTGCTCTTTTCCATCTACACCTCCTCCCTGGGCAAAATCATCAACAGCTTTGGCTTCAATTACCACCTCTACGCTGATGACACTCAGATCTACCTCTCTACCCCTGATCTCTCTCCCCCTGTCCTTTCAAAAGTCAGTGACTGTTTATCTGGCATCTCCTCCTGGATGGCCTCCCACCACCTAAAGATCAACATGTCGAAGACTGAACTCCTACTTATTCCTCCCTCCAATGCCTCCCCACCTCCTGACTTCTCTATCACGGTGGAGGGTATCACCATTTCCCCATCAAACCAAGTTCGCTGTCTTGGAGTTACACTTGACTCTGCTCTTTCCTTCATCCCCCACATCAAGTCTCTTTCCTCCTCCTGCCGATACCAACTGCGTAATATTTCCAGAATTCGGCCATTTCTTACCGCTGTCGCCACAAAACAACTCATACACGCCCTGGTAATCTCCCGACTCGACTATTGCAATAATCTCTTATCTGGCCTCCCTCTGTCCCGCCTCTCCCCCCTACAATCCATCCTGAACGCCTCCGCCAGACTAATTCACCTCACCCGCCGCTCTGTCTCTGCCGCTCCCCTCTGCGAGTCCCTTCACTGGCTCCCCATCCACTGCAGAATTAAGTTCAAAATCCTTATCCTTACCTACAAAACCCTCACTAACTCAGCTCCCCACTACCTGTCCTCACTAATCACCAAATACACCCCAGCCCGCTCCCTAAGGTCAAACAGTGACCTGCGCCTAGCTTCTCACCGCATCACCTCTTCCCATGATAGACTGCAGGATTTCTCACGCGCAGCCCCCACTCTCTGGAACGCTCTCCCTCATACTGTCAGACTTTCCCCTAACTTCTCTTCCTTCAAACGCTCCCTTAAAACGTTCCTATTTAGGGAAGCCTACCACCCAACTCACTGACGCAATCATCAATCACTCTAACCTTACAGTCCTCTCCTCCTGTTTCCAACCCCAACCCTCCCAGATTGTGAGTTCCTACGGGAATAGGGCCCTCATCTCCTCCTGTACTGTTTGTCAAATGTTGTTCAATGTATTGTAACCCTGTCTATACTGTGCTTATTGTACAGCGCTGCGGAATATGCTGGCGCTTTATAAATAAAGAATAATAATAATAATAATACTGTATGATTGCCAAATGTTAGCGTAACCCAAACTGACTCTATGTTCACCTCGCTCACTTTTATTTGGTTCGTTTTTATGTTGTTTTTCACATACAGGGCCACTCCTCCTCCTTTCCTACCTTCTCTGTCTTTTCTATATAAAGAGTACCCCGATAATGTTATGTCCCAGTTATTTTTCTCACTGAACCATGTCTCAGTAACCGCCACTAAATCTACTTTTTCAGCTGCCATCATTGCTTCCAGTTCATTGATTTTATTGACTAAACTGCGAGCATTTATAGACACGACTCTGAGCTTGTCATTTTTTTCCCCGCATGTTGCTTGCACCCTCCGATTTAGTTTTGGGGGACAATCGGGCAGATTGTTTTTTACCCTTTTGTCCTCCCTCTTAGTTTAAATATTCCTTTGTGAAACCTTTGAACTTCTCACTGAGAACATATGTTCCCCTATGAGTAAGATGCAAACCATCTTTTTTATACAGTTCCTTTCTGTTCCAATTAGAGCTATCATGGGACACAAAGCCAAATCCTTGCTCCCGACACCATTCCCGAAGCCACAAATTAAATACGCTATTGCACATCTGCCTATCCTGAATGTTATGCACAGGCAAAACTTCAGAGAATGACACAGTGGACGCAATCTGCTGTATTTCACCTCCAAGAACACAAAAATCTTACTTAATCTCAGAAACCTCATTGCTAGCCAAGTCATTTGTCCCTAGATGGACTAGAACGTCCACTTCCTTTTGCTGCTTTGCTTGTTTTACAATATTGAGAATACATCTCTTGTCTCTACGAGCAGTAGCCCCAGGAAGACATCTCACCAAACCACTACTCTCCAGCTCAACACCTCTTATGATAGAATCACCCAGCAACAATTGCCTTTTATCAAGTCCCACCTTTTCCTTTTTGTCCTTGGTTGCAGTCCTGCATACCTTAGGCATAGGGGATGGTGGTTCCTCAACTATGGTGTCTGAGCTTACTTCCATCTCACCACTACACTCTGAAAGTGCCTCAAAAGAATTAAGAAGAGCCACACGGTGCCTGTTCGGCATTGAAATACGGTGCCTGTTCGGCGGCAGTGAAATACGGTGCCTGTTTGGCGGCAGTGAAATACGGTGCCTGTTCGGCGGCAGTGAAATACAGTGCCTGTTTGGCGGCAGTGAAATACGGTGCCTGTTCGACGGCAGTGAAATACGGTGCCTGTTCGGTGGCAGGGAAATACGGTGCCTGTTCGGCAGTGAAACACGGTGCCTGTTCGGCAGTGAAATACGGTGCCTGTTCGGCGGCAGTGAAATACGGTGCCTGTTCGGCGGCAGTGAAATAAGGTGCTGTTCGGCGGCAGTGAAATACGGTACTGTTCAGCGGCAGTGAAATACGGTGCCTGTTTGGCGGCAGTTAAATACGGTGTCTGTTCGGTAGTGAAATATGGTGCTGTTCGGTGGCAGCGAAATACGGTGCCTGTTCGGCGGCAGTGAAATACGGTGCTGTTCGGTGACAGTGAAATAAGGTGCTGTTCAGTGGCAGTGAAATACGGTGTTTGTTCGACGGCAGTGAAATATGGTGCTGTTCGGTGGCAGTGAAATATAGTGCTGTGTTTTGTTTTTTTTAAATAGTGTTTTTTTTCTGTAATGGACTTTTTTATATTATTCATTGGATTTTATATGTAATTTTCAGGCATTTTTATGAAGTAGTTTTTTGCAAATCTCTTTTTTTACCCCGGGTGTCTGCTTTTATCGGCAGCTGGTCAGCATTTTGTTCAGCAGATCATCGGCTTTTTTCGGATGCGTTTGGGGGTTTTGCAGCAGATTGTTGGGTGCGTTAAGCTTTTTTTCACTCAGTTTTGCTGTGGTTTTTTCGTTTGAATCGGCGGTTTTGGTGCTGATGTTTCAGATTGATCCGATGTTTTCGTGACAGTTTTTCAGATGTGTTCGGCGGCTTGTTCCCTGCACGTTGGGCACCCTGTGTTGATTGCTGAATTAACCGCAGGGTCAGCGAATTTAATTCCCCAAAGTGCAGGAACAAAAGAGACTGAAATTCACCTCTTTTAATAACACTGATAGTTTTTTCATCTTATTTTCTAATCAACCCACTTACTGCCCCGGGAAGCCGCAGACCCGGTCACCGTGACGTTTCAGCCAATGCTCACATCCTTCGTTCGTCTGGCATGAAACCTGCCCAGATTCCCAAACGAGTGAATCAGTAAATATTGGTGTTTCTGTTTAATTAAAGCGATTAGCCGGCGCGCTCTCCCTTACCGCGCGCCACATAAAAGAAAATTGAATTTGGTGGAAAAGACGGCTCTGTGAATTTATTAGCCCGTCTAATTAGCGTGAGGAATAGGCCGTAACTCGGGATTGAATTTCTCATCACAGCTGTGGCTGATTGTTAATCCTTTATTACGTTACAGAACTAATTAATCTCATCTGACGCGTGAATTAACCATCACACCTGTGCTCCCATTCTTCAAACCACACCAAGCGAGCGCAGGAAAAACAAGGTGTGTGTCCCCGCACCAGGCTTTGCGTCACTGCCGGACATCCAATCCACACCAGGGCCCTGACTACATTAATGCACAAACTAGAATTGAGATATGTGAGAAGCGTTTAATAAACTCCGAGCCCGATGCGGCCCAGAGCGGCGCGAGACTCAATAATATACCGAGCAGGAAGATTGGGGTCATTTGAATCCAGTCTGTACATTTGGCTGCATTACCCCCCCTCCCCCATTACTTTACACCCTCCCTCATTATCACCTTTTTATATAAAGGGGTAAATAAATCGCACATTAACTCGACACCTCAAGCTCGCTACCTTGGTGTCACTTTTGACTCTGACCTAACCTTCTCTTCCCACATCCAGACAGTGACCAAATCCTGTTACTTTCAACTCAAAAACATTGCCCATGTCTGCCCCTTTCTCACACAAGATACCACAAAAGTGCTGGTTCATGCTCTTATCATTTCACAACTTGGCTACTGCAACTTGTTCCTTATTGGCCCCAACTCCTGTAAAAAAGGGGGTTAAATATTTTAAATATTTTAAACCAGATACCTATATCTTAAAAACAGAAGATGTTACAGACGTGAAAATCGGTATTTAGATTCTTCTTGAAAATAAAAAAACACATATTTTACAGTTTTTCAAAAATTCAACTGGGGGGGCAAAAAAAGGGGGGTTGAATATTTTAAACAGGATACCTATATCTTAAAAACAGAAGATGGTACAGACGTGAAAATCGGTATTTAGATTCATCTTGACAAATAAAAAAACACGTATTTTACCATTTTTTTAAAATTCCTTGGGGGGCAAAAAGGGGGGTTGAATACTTTTATCAAAAACGCGAAAGTCCTGACTGACTGACTCATCAATGCTCAACTGAAACCGTTTAACCTAGGAACGTGAAATTTTGAAGGTGCACTGTTTTTATGATGTGGGCACCCACTAAGCAATGATTTTTGGAAACTCCGCCCTGGGGGGGTGAAAAAGGGGGTTGAATATTTTAAACAGGATACCTATAGCTCAAAATCAGAAGATGTTACAGACGTGACAATCTGTATTTAGATTCGTCTTGAAAAATAAAAAAAACACGTATTTTACCATTTTCTGAAAATTCCATGAGGGGGGCAAAATGGGGGGTTAAATGCATCTATATATATAAACGCGAAAGTCCTGACTGACTGACTGACTCATCAACGCCCAGCTGAAACCGTTTTAACCCAGGAATGGGAAATTTTGAAGGTGCACTGTTTTTATGATTTAGGCACCCACTAAGGAAGGATTTTTGGAAACTCCACCCATAAGGGGGTGAAAAAGGGGGTTGAATATTTTAAACAGGACACCTATAGCTCAAAAACAGAAGATGTTACAGATGTGAAAATCGGTATTTAGATTCGTCTTGAAAAATAAAAAAACAAGTATTTTACCATGTTCTGAAAATTCCTTGGGGGGCAAAACGGGGGTTGAATACCTTTTATCAGTATACCTATATTTCGAAAACCGAAGATGTTACGAGTTTGGTAATTACAATCTTTGTGAAAAAAACAAACATGTTTTTTGCCATTTTCCACGAATCCAATTGGGGGGGGGGGGTCGGGGGAAAGGGGTCTGAATATTTTTATCATTATACCTATGTTTCAAAAACCAAAGATGTTACAGACGTGAAATTTGGTATTTACAATCTTCTTGAAAAATAAAAACAGGTGTTTTACCATTTTCCAAAAATTCCAAGGGGGGATGAAAAAAAGGGGGGCTGAATACTTTTAAACAGGATACCTATATCTCAAAAACAGAAGATGTTACATACGTGAAAATTGGTATTTAGATTCGTCTTGAGAAACAAAAAACACCTATTTTATCATTTTCCAAAAATTCAGTGGGAGGGGGGCAAAAAGGGGGAGTTGAATACTTTTATCAGTATACCTATATTTCAAAAACCAAAGATTTTAGAGGTGTGAAATTTGATATTTACAATCTTTGGAAAAAAACCAAACATGTGTTTTGCCATTTTCCACAAATCCAAATAAGGGGGGGGGGTCGAGGGAAAGGGGTCTGAATACTTTTATCAGTATATCTATAGTTCAAAAACCAAGATGTTACAGGTGTGAAGTTTGGTAATTACAATCTTTTGAAAATAAAGAAACACGTGTTTTACCATTTTCCAGAAATCCAAGTGGGGGGGGGGTAAAAAAAAGGGGGGTGAATACTTTTAAACAGGATACCTATAGCTCAAAAACAGAAGATGTTACAGATGTGAAAATCGGTATTTAAATTCGTCTTGAAAAATAAAAAAACAAGTATTTTACCATGTTCTGAAAATTCCTTGGGGGGGGGGGGCAAAAACAGGGGTTGAATACCTTTTATCAGTATACCTATATTTCGAAAACCGAAGATGTTACGAGTTTGGTAATTACAATCTTTGTGAAAAAAAACATATATATTGTATATATATACCTATATCTCAAAAACAGAAGATGTTACAGACGTGAAAATTGGTATTTAGATTCGTCTTGAAAATAAAACAACACGTATTTTACCATTTTCCAAAAATCCAGTGGGGGGGGCAAAAAGGGGGATGATTACCTTTATCACTATAGCTATATTTCAAAAACCCATGATGTTACAGGTGTGAAATTCGATATTTGCAATCTTCATGCAAAAAAACCCCATGTTTTACCATTTTCCAAAAATCCAGTTAAGGGGGGTGGGGGAAAGGGATGTGAATACTTTTATCAGTATACCTATATTTCAAAAATCAAAGATGTTACAGGTGTGAAATTTGGCACTTACGTTCTTCTTGAAAAATAAAAAAACACGTGTTTTACAATTTTCCAAAAATCCCAAGTGGGGGGGAAAGGGGGGTTCTACCAAAAAAAACAGAATTTTCTTTTAAAATACAATTTTAGCATATCCTAAAATCCACGCGAGCGAAGCCGTGGGAAAAAGCTAGTGCAAGATATTTGCCATAAAAGGTGTATGGGGGTCCGGGTAGTGCCCTGGGGGACAGGAAACAAGGACAAAAAGTTAAAAGAAAAAAGTTTATTAAGGAATAAAGGTTAAGAATAAAAATGAAAAATTCCTTCAAATATCGTGCCTAGGAGGTCCCCATAACCTGCCCATTAAGTGGCGGATTTGTAGGATGTATAGAAACATTTGAAAACAAAAAAAATGACATTTCAAATGACGGTAAATGGTTTTCCTTTAATCTATTCATAAACAACTGCTTGGGGCGGCAGCCTGTATGAAAAAAGGAGACATTTTATGACACGCAGAACAAGTTTAGTGATTTTTTGGGCTAAATTATGGTGAAACCTATGCAGGCTTTGGATGAAAGTAACAATAGGTGCTTTAAAATTGGGCCTTTAGTGTCGGCAACAGTGCCGTCACACCGTAACCCCTCTGTGGTATTGTGGAAGAGTGCAGGGTTGGACCCTGCGGTCCAATATTAAAATGATATGCGCCAGTGGCAGTGCACACAAATATTAGGCCTTTGGTGCCAGCTAGTGCCTTCACAACGTAACCCCTCTGAGGTATTGTGGAAGAGTGCAGGGGTGGAGGTTTTGTGAATGCAGAAGACATCCCCGATCTATTCCGTTACATCAGCATCAGGGGATTGATAAGTGCTGATCCAGGACTGATTCATTTTTATAAATGTCAGCCGGTCTACAGAGTCGGTGGACAGACGCACTCTTTTGTCTGTGACAAAACCTCCAGCGGCACTGAACATCCTTTCAGAGAGCACGCTGGATGAAGGGCAACCTAGTAGCTGCATAGCATATTGGCTAAATTCTGGCCAGTGATCCAATCTCAACACCCAGTAAGCCAGTGGATCATCTGCTAAAGGTATCCAGGTCTGCCCTTGCCCCTAGGTAGTCCTGCACCATATGGTGAAGACGCTGGCAATGGGTGCCAACATTTGACGTCCCTGGGTGTCGTGGGCTAAATAAATTTAAAAAGGCATCAGTCAAGTGGCCCCGGCCTTCACCGCTCTTCCTCTGATCATCCGCAGCCTCAGAAGCACCTGTGTCATCAATTGGTAACCTACCAGTGCCTGGAAAGATGTTACACAAGTGTCGCTTTAGAGCGTACTCAAATTGTTTCATCCTGTCCTCCTTCTGTGCGGGCAGGATGAGCTCTGCAACTTTACCCTTGTATCGTGGATCAAGAAGGGTTGCCAACCAGTAATGATCCCTCTCCTTGATAACACGAATCCTGGGGTCCTTTACCAGGCTTTGCAGGATAAGGGAGCCCATGCAGCATAGGTTGGAGGTGGCATTAGCTTCCGAGTCTTCCTGGTCAATAACCCTATCGTGCACTTCCTCCTCCCAGCCACGTACTACTCCTTGGGTTTCTGGGCACACAAAACCCTCCCTTGAGGAATCCCCACCTTCAATGCCCCCACTACTTAAATATTCCTCCTCCTCTTCATCCTCCTCCTGTCTGATCTGAGGACCCGCAGGAATGCTGTCTGTGTAAAGACTGGGGCCTTGAGAGCTAGGGAAGGCCTCCTCTTCCTCCTGCTGCTCTGCCTCTAGTGCCACATCTATAATTCCCTGCAGAGTGTGCTCCAGCATGAACACTAAAGGAATTGTGTCACTGATGCATGCACTGTCCCTGCTCACCATCCTCGTTGCCTCCTCAAATGGTGACAGTACAGTGCATGCATCCTTGATCATCAGCCACTGCGGGGGAAAAAAAACCAAGTTGACCTGAACCTGTCCTTGTGCCATACTCACACAGGTACTCATTGATGGCCCTCTGCTGCTTGTGCAGATGCTGCAGCATTGCTAATGTCGAGTTCCACCTGGTGGGCATGTCACAGATCAGACGGTTTGTGGGAAGGTGGAATTCTCTTTGAATTTCTGCCAGGCGAACACTTGCTGGGAATGACTGTCTGAAGTGGCTGCAGACTTTTCTGGCCTGGCTGAGAAGCTTTGGCAGCCCTGGGTACCTGGTTAGGAAACGCTGTACTACCAGATTTAGGATGGGTGCAAGGCATGGTACATGCGTTAACTTATCCTGGCGTAGGGCGGAGAGAAGGTTGCTGCCATTATCACAGACGACCATTCCCAGCTGAAGCTGGCGTGGTGTTAACTATCTCTGCACCTGCCCCTGCAGAGCTGACAGAATTTCTGGCCTGGTGTGGCTCCTGTCCCCTAAACAAACCAGCTCAAGCACAGTATGGCATCTTTTTGCTTGAGCCATTGCGTAGCCCCTGCCACACGTCGGTTTAACTGCCACTTCGCCAGAGACACAGGAGGAGGAGGAGGAGGAAGAAGAAGTGGTGGAGCTTTCTGGAGGTGTGGTGGATGAACAAGCTCCAGCACAGAGCCCCGTCCTGGATCCTTCCCAGCTGCAAGCAGAGTTACCCAGTGTGCCGTGAAGGAAATGTATTGGCCCTGTCCATGCTTGCTGGACCACGTGTCTAAAGTCATGTGCACCTTGCTGCTGACTGCCTTTCCCAATGACTCCATAACATTGTGTTCCACGTGCTGGTATAGTGATGGAATGGCCTTCCGTGAAAAGAAATGGCGTTTTGGAACCTGCCACTGTGGTACAGCACATTCAGCAAATTCACAGAAGGAAGCAGAGTCCACCAGCTGGAAAGGCAGCAGCTGTAATGCGAGTAATTTCCTAAGCTGGCATTTAGACGCTGTGCTTGGGACTATATTTTTTCTTATGCTGCAGCAGCTGGGGCAATGTAATCGGACTGCGTAAATCTTCAGCTGATGGAATGCTGTCACATTCTGAGGAAGGACCTGGTACACCCATTACTGTAGCATCATCCCTGTCAGTGGAGGTGAAAGGCAATGACATGGCAGGACATATAGTGAGACAGATGAGGAGGAGGAGGACCTATGCAAAGTGTTGTGCCAATGGGATGCATGGCAGGTGGTCATATGTCTTATCAAGCACGTGGTACCCAAGCGTGTGATGCTTTTCCCACGCTTGATCCTCTTCAGACATAGCTTACAAATAGCAACGCTGCAGTCTGCTGCACATTTTGTGAAGAACTCCCAGACAGCAGAGTTCCTCCACGTGTGCTTTGAGACAACAGTGCTCTGCACCTGAGCAGCTCTGACTTCTGATGCCTTGGACTGGCTACGGTTGCTCATAGAGGACATTGTGCCTCGTGTTTGTTGTGCCTCCTCCTCCTCACTTGACTCCTCTGTTCGATCAGGCACCGAGGTGGAGTCAGTGACCTCATCATCGTCATCACTCATCACCCCCTATCTCCTCGTCACTGGAGCCAACTTGAAAGTATGCTGCAGCTGCTGGGGCAACATGAGTGACAGTTATTTTTGTGTCACTGGCACCCCCTTCCTCTAGGTTGATTATACTCCCTTCCTCAAGCTCAGAGTTTGAATCAGAGCACTGTAGTTGCTGCGCATCCTCAAGTAGCATGTCACTGTCATTGTAGTCAAAAAATTCCGCTGACTCTTCCGTGTATGTTGGTGAGGCTACGGCAGGAGTAGCTGTGGACATGGAGGCTGCAAACCACTACAAGCCTGGCTGGTAGAGGACTCGGAGAATGAGGATGAACTATTCGGGTTAGGATGGTTCGTAGTTCGACCCGATCTTTGGCAGTTTGAAAGTTTGTGAATTTCAAACTTTTTGGGCGTGTTCGGTACGGGTTAGAAAAAAAAAAGAAATTTTGAAAAAAGTATAGAAAATGCTTAAAAAAATACTAAAAAATCTAGAAATAAAGAGACTCTTTACTGCAGAATATTATAAGCAACGGTTTATTAGATATTGAATTAAAAACTAATGTGTATGTGGAAAGATTATCAACTCTAAATGACCTCTGTTCACAAACGGGCATAACACCAGGTGTTTTTAGTCTGGTAATCAATTTGATACATTGTACAATATACTGAGGGTGGGGTGAGGTCTGCTTCTGATTGAGATTTGAGAATTAATTTCCCTAAAACATCCTAATATGCTGCATTTAACTGGTGTTTGAAAAAAATCTAAAGCAATGTTATTTTTCACCTCGGGATTAAACATTCACAGGGTTATTCAGAGAGCGGTGAAAAGCAGGAGAATAATTGGAGAAGTGAAAATTCTAGGTCAAAATAGCCAAACCAGAAAAATTCTCCCATTTATCTCACTTTCCAAATCGGCTATTTGGTCTATATTGTTCTCATCTCTTGCCAGTTCTCCTGACTTTCACCTCTCTCTCAGGGTTGTTCAGAGAAAGGTGAAAACCAGGAGAATGGCAGGAAAAGAGAACAATCTGGACCAAATAGCCGATTTGGAAAGTGAGATAAGGCTAGGGTCAGACTAACGCATTTTTCGCAGCGACCGTCAAAAAGTCCGTCCGAACGCATTGCCGTATTTTTTCACAGATTACGCGAAAACAGTCATACGATGCGCATTTTTGTGCGTGATTTTTTACGGATCCAAACCAGGAAACTTTGGGTGTCTGGACGTTATGTTGGCCGGACATGAGCAGGGTCTGACGTCTCCAAATCACGCACTCACGTCGCTAGTGGACGCAGCGCACTCTGTACGTCCGTACTAGCGGTTCTGCGTTCTTGAAAAAATGCGTTCATTTTCCACTTGCGTTGCGCAGCCGGACTTTCGTGCGACCGTACTTCGTATATTGGCCGTCATTTCCCGTCATTTGCTGCTAGTGCGACCGTGATTAAGTGCGCCTAAACGCACGTTAAAAATTCGCTAGTCTGACCCTAGCCTAAATTGGAGAATTTTTCTGGTTTGGCTATTTTGACCTAGAATTTTCCATTCTCCAGTCATTCTCCTGCTCTTCACCGCTCTCTGAATAACCCTGACAGGGTTATTCAGTGATAGCCGGAAAATTCTGCCTCAGCTTGATGTGTGTCCGTAATCTTCTATTCTCTAACTAAACTATCTCTCCGTAACAAAATAACTCCTGGTCGACCAGTGAGAAGGAAGTAACTGGAAATGATGACAAGACACAAAGTTTTCCTTCGCTTCGTTCTCCCTTGTTTGTTTGGTTACATGTGCTTATATACATTTACATGACATTTCAATATCTTATCAGAGAAGTAACACGTACTAAAATGCATACAGCAGCACATTAAAAGTTACAATACAGATTAACATAAAGATAAAAATTTCTGCAGTTCCATAAGTTTTCCTAACGTTTCATTATTTAACAGGAATTAACATCTGTTTCTAACTGTAATTTTTTCACTCCCTAATTGTTAGCCTCTCCCCTTTATCTTGGGTGTGCTTTAAAACATATACACAAGGCAGCAGATTCTTAGGTGAGATGCGTTTCTGAACTGTCAGCCTGTTAATAGAATGCTAACTAGAGCAAAGTTCATTTCAAAGCATATAAGCATTTTGTATTCCAATCAAATATTTTCATAGCAGCCTGATCGTATTTGGTGCATTCCATCATTCAGAGAAAGGTGAAACTCAGGAGAATGACTGCAGAATGGAAAATTCTAGGTCAAAATAGCCGAACCAGAAAAATTCTCCCATTTATCTCACTTTCCAAATCGGCTTTTTGGTCTAGAAGTTTCCATTCTCCTGCTTTTCACCGCCAAAAAATCAGTAAACTTTTTCTGCGTATCCAAAAATGTCTCCTCTTTTCATACAAGCTGCCGCCCCAAGCAGTTATTTATGGATAGATTAAAGGAAAAGCATTTACCGTCATTTGAAATGTCATTTTTTGGTTTTTACATATTTCTATACATCCTAGAAATCCGCCACTTCACGGGCAGGTTATGGGGACCTCCTAGGCACGATATTTGAAGGAATTTTTCATTTTTATTTTTAACCCTTATTTCATGGAAAACTCACTGCCCCCTTAAAAACGTTTTTTTTTAAAAAACTTTTTGTCCTTTTTTCCTGTCCCCCAGGGCACTACCCGGACCCCCATACACCTTTTATGGCAAATATGTAGCATATATGCCCTCTTGGAGGGCACTCCAAAAAACCGAATTTTCAGCCCCATTGACTTGCATGGGGGTTCGGGTTCGTGTTCGGTCCCGAACAAATGGGAAGTTCGTGTTCGGGCTCGAACCGAACTCGGGGAGTTTTGGAGTCTCTTCTTATTTGAGAACCTCCTATTGGCTACCTATACGGAGCTTTATCTGACTACAACTACCGATATTCGGGGACTACAAAGAAGGTGGTACAGGGGGAGACTGTGGTACAGGGGGAGACAGTGAAAGGGGTTTCCACACCCGCACCACCGACGTTCTCCTCCTCGGAGGTCAATCCCCGGGCTGTGGCACCTCAAAACCCCACAACTGGGGGGACTGGTCCTCCCATTGTTGCGGAGGGATCCTCGAAGCCGCCTTCCACCAAAGGGCCGGTAACGACGTCCAACCGCTTTTCCGCCCTGTTGGGGGATTCGTGGGCGGACATGGTGGAGATCTCCGAGGTCCGCTCCTTGATGAAGGAATTCCAGTACGATCGGTACGCCTCGCTTGTAAGGGAGAGAGATCACGGGTCTTACCACTCGCCCGACCCATTTCTCAGTTGCAAGCGCAAGGAAGGTACCAAGGTCATCTCTGGGCTACATGACACCTCTGGGGTCTTGCGGAATTCGTCCCGCGGGATTCAAGATGTAGTCAGATTGTACTACTTGGAACTCCTCGGAAAGCAGCGGGCTCGGCCAGACCAGGTGGAGAGCTTCCTTAGCGACATCGACCCTCACCCTGATCTCGAGGCTTCCCTCAGTGAGGAGTTGATCGGCCCTATCACCGTAGCCGAGGTGGAAGGTGCCATAGCGAGCCAGAACAAGTGTAAAGCGCCTGGGCCCGATGGACTCACGGTGGAGTTTTATCAGTGTTTCAGTGCTCTCTTGGCATCCCATCTCGCTGAGGTCTTCAACGAGTCCCTTAACGGGGGCCTTTTGCCCCCCATGTTTAGGACCTCGGCTGTGATACTGCTGACCAAGTAGGGGGTGGTCGACATGGCAGACGTGGGGAACTGGCGTCCCATCTCGCTGCTGAGCGTCGACAGGATGATTTTGGCAAGAGTGTTATTCCTGCGATTGCAAGTTTTGTCTGAGGGTCTTCTGTCCGACTCGCAGTTCTGTACAGTTCGCGGCCGTAACGTCTTCGACGCTGTTCTCGAGGTACGGGGGGCTGTCGACAGGTGCAGGGCTGGGGATTGGACAGGATACATCTTGGCACTTGACCAGTCAAAGGCCTTTGATCGGGTGGATCACCACTATCTGTGGGCAGTATTGAGAAGCTATGGCCTTCCAGCAAAATTTATCAATTGGCTTATCACCCTTTATCGGGGGGCAGAGAGCTTCGCTCTTGTGAACGGTTGGAAGGGATGGCCATTTCGGGTCCTAGCCAGGGTCCGACAGGGCTGTCCCCTTAGCCCCCTCCTGCACGCCTTTGCGATCGATCCCTTCCTTAGAAGGCTCTGGGCTGGGCGTTTCAGGGGGGTCGACAGGGGCCCGGCGACGGCACCCCTTCGGGTGGTGGCGTACGCAGACGACGTCTCCATCGTGGTCTCCGATCCGTCGGAGGCCGCGCTAGTGGTGGACTTAGTCTCGTGCTATTCCTCCGCCTCGTCGTCCCAGATAAACAGGATCAAGAGCGGAGTTTTCTGGTGCGGGAAGGAAGGGGAAGAGTTTCCTCTCCCGGACGGTTTCCCGCCACCCCAGTCTGAGATTAAGATCCTAGGGATTCGGTTCAGCCGGGGGGACAATGCTCTCCGCAACTGGACCGAAAGGTTGGCCATAGCTTCCGGTAAGATCACTGAGGCTCACCGGTGGAAACTGTCTCAGATGGAGAGGGTCCGCCTGATCAAAACCTATATACTGCCTATCTTCGGATATGTCAGTGTGGTGTTCCTCTTGCCGAAGAGTCTTCACACCCGGTTGTTGGGCATGTTTTTCCTCATGCTGTGGGGGAACAGGCTCAACCTCATCCGGAGGGAGATCACGTACCTGTCCAGAAAAGACGGCGGGCTGGCCATGGTCAACCCCATCGTATTCTTTACCATCGCTTTCCTGAAAAGGAATTTTGGGGGTCTCCTGATGGACGACCCGCCTGGATGGGTACACGGGTTCAGGGTCTGGGTGTCGCCTTTTTTGGCTGAATGGTTTCACGGGGGATAGTGAAAAGTACGAGAGTCCGTCACTCTGCCTATCTCCCGACTTCAGTCCTCGAGGCCGTAGGGATGATGCGACGGTGGGGCATCACTGTGGAGGAGGTCATAGATACACCCAGGAAGGTCGTGGAGTCTCGGGTGTTGGCCTCCAACTACAGCGCCAACCTCGTCTTGAAGGACTGCCCGCCGCGTATTCTCTCCTCGGGGTTGCACAATCTGAACTCCAGGAGAATTCCACCCAAGTTCCAAGATGTGGTGTTCCTCTCCTTCCACGGCAGGCTGTACGTACGAGGGAACCTCAAGCACATGAACATCGCGGACCGCGTTTGTCCCCGAGCGGAATGTTCAGAGACTGTGGAGTCCATGGACCACTTTCTCCGTGAGTGCCCATTCAATCTGACAGTCTGTCGTGAGGTCTCCACCGCCCTAGGTATCCCATGCCTCTCCCGCCAGACTTACGCGGAGTGGGTCTATGCGACGTCCAACTCTGGGGGGCAGCGATTTCATTTGGGCACGTTATTCCTAGTCAGCGCCGTCACTAGGTATTACACTTGGAACGCACGGTGTCAGGTTTCCCTCTGTCAAAAGGTCCTCCCCTGTCAGGTGGTGGTGCACAATATTCTGGCGGCGGTGGCGGGTCTCTGTGCCTCTGAGAGGGCATCCCTGGACGCGTCTTATTGGCAGAAGTTTTGGCGCAACATCAAGGTCCGCCTGCCTTGAGCTCCAGGGACGTTAATGGTACGCTCTGATTTTTCACACCTCTCATATGGTGGTTTTACGCATGCGCTGTCCTTACACCCTTTCCCCCATAGATTTTTGATCGGTTTTTGATTTTTATGAAAGGCTCCCACGTGAGGGTAGGTGAGTACCCGTTTCCACGATAGGTAACATCTAGAGAGGGTGTGGACACTGAGGGAGGAGGGTTATTTCCTATGTCTGGTCCAGACAGTTCAGTTTTCTCATGGTTTTGGGGATTTGGTTTTGTTTGGGTGGGATTTGGGGGGGAGGGGGTTTATTCCGTAAAGGGTTTTTTTTTGGGGAGAAGGTTTCCCGAGTTGGGATATTTATTTTCACATGTAATTCTTTTGATTATGGTTTTTCTTATGTTCTGTATATATGGTTTGTTTCTATGATTTTCTATACTTCAGTTATTTGTATATATGTAACATTATGGTTTCAAGGGGAGGGTTGTATATTAGGGTGGGTTGTAGATTCCGGTGGGCTGTGTATTCAGGTGGGTTGTATATAGGGGTGGGGGTGGGTGGACCTTGATGAGACCGGACTTACACGTGCAAAGGACTATGCGAGGGTCTCGCAGGTTCTTGGGATGGGTGTGTGAGGGTTCATGAGGACTTTGGTTGGGGTTGCACGGATTGAGGATTTATTTTTGTGTTTTCCAAGAGGACATTGGATTTTCTTTTTCATTTGACGGTTCGTTCATTTTTGTTCATGTGCCACATTTTAGGTAGTTAGTTTTTAATGCCAGCCGTCTGTCTCATTTTACAGATTTTCTTTATTCATTTTCCAATTTTACGGATTTTCTTTTGATTCTCACTTCATATTGTGTATGTCATTTTTCCCTGAGGACTTTTGTTTTTCATTCCACAGTTCATTTTCCGTTTCCCATTCCACAGTTCATTTTCCGTTTTCCCAGTGAACTTCAGTTCCTGCCATTTTCCATGTCATTCTGTGTTTCCCCCATGATTACGTTACCCCTGTGTTCATTGTCCCCGATGTCTTTGTTGTCCCCCGTTGCATTTTTTTGATGTGTGTATTTCGTGTATGACGTTTTCATTGTGGCGCATTTCATTAAACAAATATGACAAGGTACTCGTAGTGACCAGATCTGGTATTGAAAGCGGTTTTCCATTCATCACCATCTTTAATACGCACTAAGTTATACGCACTTCTTAGGTCAAGCTTAGAAAAGATCTGGGAACCTTTTAACCTGTCAAAGAGTTCAGCAATCAATGGGATGGACTAGGCATTTTTCACAGTTATTTTATTTAATCCCCTATAGTCTATGCAAGGTCTTAAGTTCCCCTCTTTCTTAGAGACAAAAAAGAACCCAGCACCAGCAGGAGATGTGGATTTCCTTATGAAGCCCTTAGCAAGGGAATCCTTTATGTACTCCTCCAATATGAGGTTCTCATGTTGAGACAGAGGATACACTCGTCCCTTGGGAGGAAAAGTGCCAGGAAGAAGATTAATAGCACAATCATAGGGTCTATGCTCAGGTAAAGTCTTAGCCCCTCCTTTGTT
Organism: Leptobrachium leishanense; assembly: GCA_009667805.1. NCBI lineage: Eukaryota > Metazoa > Chordata > Amphibia > Anura > Megophryidae > Leptobrachium > Leptobrachium leishanense. The sequence continues at coordinate 46,316 of RXON01003208.1, forward strand.
GAAAACCTCCCTGACCTCCTCATACTGTATAGGAACCAATACAGATAAAGGAGCAGCAGTGGGTACATTTATGGTGTGCACAGACCTGACAGGAATCATGCATGAATCAAAACAAGACTTGCTCCATGACAGAACAGTGTTTCTTCTCCAGTCTATGACTGGATTGTGTTTTTGTAACCAAGGATACCCCAAAACAACAGGACATGAAGGAGATGATAGGAGTTGGCATACCACAGTCTCTTTATGGAGAACTCCTACAGACATGGAAATAGGACTGGTCTCCTTAGAAATACATGGGTTGGAAAGGGCTCTGCCATCTATAGCATGAATAGTTATAGGTGGGTTTTTTCCACACAGGGAATCCCTTTCTCCAATGCAAAGGTGGTGTCCATAAAATTGTCCTCTGCCCCTGAATCAAGAAGTGCATCTACCTGAATAATGGAGGAACCCACCTCAATCATAATAGTAAAGTAACAACGCTTTTTATAGACAGAAGGAGACAATGTCATAACCTCTGATACCAGTCCCCTCTCCTTTGACGGTTTAATCTCTCCAGACTGCATTGGTTGAGGTACAGGGTGCAACATGTGCACCAGGGCAGCAGCCTCACCACTGAAACAGAGGACAACATGTGCACCGGGGCAGCAGCCTCACCACTGAAACAGAGGACAACATGTGCACCGGGGCAGCAGCCTCACCACTGAAACAGAGGACAACATGCGCACCGGGGCAGCAGCCTCACCACTGAAACAGAGGACAACATGCGCACCGAAGCAGCAGCCTCACCACTGAAACAGAGGACAACATGCGCACTGGGGCAGCAGCCTCACCACTAAAACAGAGGGCAACATGTGCACCGGGGCAGCAGCCTCACCGCTGAAACAGAGGACAACATGCGCACTGGGGCAGCAGCCTCACCACTAAAACAGAGGGCAACATGTGCACCGGGGCAGCAGCCTCACCACTGAAAGTAACAGAGGGCAACATTTGCACTGGAACAGTGTATTTAACCATAGAAGTGTCAGAATGGGTTATAGGAGCAGGTGAGGGAGACTGCATGCAATCTGTATTCTCCAAGAACATTTCCAGCAACATTGCAAAATGATACATCTTGTCATCAGCCTCCCTTATATGGGAACAGCAAGCAGCAAACTGCTGGGCAATGTCTGCAGGGTCCATGGTCCTGACGTAATGTAAGGATATAGAGTCACCCATCACGCAGACAAAACCCAGAAAGGCAAGAAAAAACCTAATCTGAGAAGCTGGTCCTTAGAATGGCCAGGTACTAATCTAAAATACATACAGGGTTACTCAAAGAGATTTGAAAAGACACCGCATGTTAGGTGACTTTTCGTTCTCTTAAATTCGGTTCCTTTTGCCGATCCCAATTCGGTGACCCTGCTGTATTCAGCAAGCACCACAAGGTCCCCGAATTGCAGGGAAAAGCTGCCGCAAACCTGACGAAAACTAACCGCAAAACCCAGCGAATGCACGCAGAAAACCCTCAAAAACATCTGGATTAACCTGCCGAAAACCACAGAAAAACTTGAACAGGAGCCGATCACAGCCTTTGACACAGCAGAAGAGGCAGTGAATAAATTAGGAAAACAGTTTGCTTGAATGTGTGAAAAGTGAAACGCTGTTTGCAAAGAAACTACTGAGCGAAAATGTCTGAAATTGACATATGAGGTCCAGGGAATGATAATAAAGAGGGCTGTTACAGAAAAAAGCAGTAAACTTAAAAAAAAAAAAAAAAAAAAATCGGACTTTTGAAAAAAAAAAATCAGAAAAATGCTTAAAATATCCTAAAAAATCTATAAATAAAGAGACTTTTTACTGCAGAATTTTATAATGAACGGTTTATTAGATATTGAATTAAAACGGGAATATTTTTAACATTGAAGCCTATGGGATTCTCCTGAATAAACTTGCCGAATTAAACCACCGAATGGCAGGGCAAGTCAGGAACCTTTCACTGCTGGTTTGTGTTCTCTGAATAGCCGAAGCAGTGCTTTTTTATGGGGATTCACTGCCCTCGAACAGGCACTGTATGTGCAGGCAATTCGTCAGGATTTGGCGAATTGCCTGCTCTCTGGATAGCCGAATGGCCAAGAAAGGTCACCGAACGCTGATTTTCAGCGTTCGGTTACCTTTCTCAAGCAATTCGGATCTCTTTGGATAACCCTGATAATAGTACGGATCAGGAACAGGAGAGATATCGTAGTAATAACAAGTCAGAGGTCGGTACACGAGATAAACATATGCCAAGGGATAATCACAGAAAACACGTCCAATATACAAGCCAAAAGTCAAACCAGAAAACCAAATGCAGAAGCTATAGACACGCGCTGAGGGCTAGAATAAACCACGTCAGGGCTCAGAGCACAGTCAGTGACTGATATTTAAAGGCCTAGATCCCTGACCAGGTGCGGCATTCAAAGTGGCCTGATTCAGAGACTGGCGCCCTCTCTGTTGGGAAGGCCGCACTGCAGGAGCACCAGCAGGCATGACAACCCCGTCAGCATCTCTGTAAACCCTCAAATGAACCCCCTATCTCCACCATAGGATTCCGGCAGCTAGGGGTTCCCCGGCTATCTGATGTCATCATGCTATGTGTGAGGACGTCAGGCAGTGAGGGGGGACCCAGGGGTGGAGCCGCAATCCAAGATGGCGGCCCCCACCGGAGCGAGGTTGCACTTCGGCGCCGCAAGGGGTGCCTAAGGGGTTAAAGCCAGGCACCACTTAAAAGGGGAGACTCTCCCCTTTTAAGCGGTGCCTGGCTTTTTTTTGTGGGACCTCCCGATCGGGAGGGAGAGGGATACGAACGGATCCCCCCTCCCTTCCAGGTGATCTCCCGGCATTGCCGGGGGGTCGCCTGGAAATGACGTCATCGCTCGATGACGTCATTTATGTCGGGAGGAGCTTGACTTCAGCGTCTGGGGATGCTGAAGTCAGAACGCCGCGGGACCCCGGACAGAGAGGTGAGTATCTCCGCCAGGGGTCCCGCAAAGCTGATGACGTGTGGGTCACGTCCTCCTCAGCATACAGCGGGAGTAACTGAGGACGCGTCCCACACATCGTCAGCAGTGAAGGGGTTAAAAATGTCTTTTTTTTAAACTTTTTGTCCTTGTTTCCTGTCCCCCAGGGCACTACCCGGACCCCCATACACCTTATATGGCAAATATCTAGCATATATGCCCTCTTGGAGGGGACTCTAAAAACCGAACTTTGAGTCCCATTGACTTGTATTGAGTTCGTGTTCGAGTTCGAATGCGAACCGAACTCGGGGGTGTTCGGCTCATCCCTAATTGGAAGCTGCAGACAAATTGCTGAATTAAATATTTTGCACGAGGTTTACGTTTTATTTTCCTTCTTCTAATGACGTAGCAGAATGGAGACTGCCTGGCCCACATTAACCCTTTCAGTGCTGTGAGAAACCCCTGCCCGCCCGCCCGTACTCCATGCTAGGCAGACCGTATGAAATGCCCACCTACACCTGCGTCTCGTGTCTGATTTGATAAACTAAAGCCAGGAATATGGAGACGACATGAAGAGAGGATCAGCTCATAAACATTGAACACATCAAGAGAAGAAAGAGCGAATAAAAACATCCGGGGGTAATGAAACGAGTGTGACAACAACCAGAGCCCAGCGCGGAATAGAAACACATCACTCACACCCATCCGCTTTCCATCCTCTTTCCAGCCGCTTTCCATCCTCTTTCCATCCGCTTTCCATCCTCTTTCCATCCTCTTTCCATCCGCTTTCCATCCTCTTTCCATCCTCTTTCCATCCGCTTTCCATCCTCTTTCCATCCGCTTTCCATCCTCTTTCCATCCTCTTTCCATCCGCTTTCCATCCTCTTTCCACCCTCATTCCACCCTCTTTCCATCCGCTTTCCATCCGCTTTCCATCCGCTTTCCATCCCTTTCCATCCGCTTTCCATCCTCATCTCTTCTTCATCCGCTTTCCATCCGCTTCCATCTTTCCATCCGCTTTCCATCCTCTTTCCATCCTCTTTCCATCCTCTTTCCATCCGCTTCCATCCATCATCCATCCTTCATCCTCATTCCACCCTCTTTCCATCTCGCTTTCGCTATTCTTCCTCCATCATCCTCTTTCCATCCGCCTTTCCCATCGCTTTCCATCCTCTTCCATCCATCCTCTTCCGCTTCCATCCTCTTTCCGCCTTTCCATCGCTCTTCCATCCTCTTTCCATCCGCTTTCCATCCGCTTTCCATCCTCTTTCCATCCTCTTTCCATCCGTTCCATCTCTTTCATCCATTCCATCCTCTCTTCCATCTGCTTTCCATCCGCTTTCCATCCTCTTCCATCCGCTTTCCATCCTCTCCGCTTATCTATCCTCTTTCCATCCTTTTCCATCCTCTTTCCATCCGCTTTCCATCCTCTTTCCATCCGCTATCTATCCTCTTTCCATCCTCTTTCATCCGCTTTCCATCCTCTTCCATCCTCTTTCCATCCGCTTTCCATCCTCTTTCCATCCGCTATCTATCCTTTTTCCATCCTCTTTCCATCCTCTTTCCATCCGCTTTCCATCCTCTTTCCATCCGCTTTCCATCCTCTTTCCATCCTCTTTCCATCCGCTTTCCATCCTCTTTCCATCCGCTTTCCATCCTCTTTCCATCCTCTTTCCATCCGCTTTCCATCCTCTTTCCACCCTCATTCCACCCTCTTTCCATCCGCTTTCCATCCGCTTTCCATCCGCTTTCCATCCTCTTTCCATCCGCTTTCCATCCTCTTTCCATCCTCTTTCCATCCGCTTTCCATCCTCTTTCCATCCGCTTTCCATCCTCTTTCCATCCTCTTTCCATCCTCTTTCCATCCGCTTTCCATCCTCTTTCCACCCTCATTCCACCCTCTTTCCATCCGCTTTCCATCCGCTTTCCATCCTCTTTCCATCCTCTTTCCATCCTCTTTCCATCCGCTTTCCATCCTCTTTCCATCCGCTTTCAATCCTCTTTCCATCCGCTTTCCATCCGCTTTCCATCCTCTTTCCATCCTCTTTCCATCCGCTTTCCATCCTCTTTCCATCCTCATTCCATCCTCTTTCCATCTGCTTTCCATCCGCTTTCCATCCTCTTTCCATCCGCTTTCCATCCGCTTTCCATCCTCATTCCATCCGCTTTCCATCCTCTCCGCTATCTATCCTCTTTCCATCCTCTTTCCATCCTCTTTCCATCCGCTTTCCATCCTCTTTCCATCCGCTATCTATCCTCTTTCCATCCTCTTTCCATCCGCTTTCCATCCTCTTTCCATCCGCTTTCCATCCGCTTTCCATCCTCTTTCCATCTGCTTTCCATCCTGTTTCCATCCTCTTTCCATCCTCATTCCATCCTCTTTCCATCCTCTTTCCATCCTCTTTCCATCCGCTTTCCATCCTCTTTCCATCCTCTTTCCTTCCGCTATCCATCCTCTTTCCATCCTCTTTCCATCCGCTTTCCTTCCGCTTTCCATCCGCTTTCCATCCTCTTTCCATCCGCTTTCCATCCTCTTTCCATCCGCTTTCCATCCTCTTTCCATCCTCTTTCCATCCGCTTTCCATCCTCTTTCATCCGCTTTCCATCCTCTTTCCATCCGCTTTTCCATCCTCTTTCCATCCTCTTTCCATCCGCTTTCCATCCTCTTTCCACCCTCATTCCACCCTCTTTCCATCCGCTTTCCATCCGCTTTCCATCCGCTTTCATCCTCTTTCCATCCGCTTTTCCATCCTCTTCCATCCTCTTTCCATCCGCTTTCCATCCTCTTTCCATCCGCTTTCCATCCTCTTTCCATCCGCTTTCCATCCCTTTCATCCTCTTTCCATCCGCTTCCATCCCTCTTTCCACCCTCATTCCACCCTCTTCCATCCGCTTTCCATCCGCTTTCCATCCTCTTTCCATCCTCTTCCATCCTCTTTCCATCCTCTTTCCATCCTCTTTCCATCCTCTTTCCATCCTCATTCCATCCTCTTTCCATCCGCTATCCATCCGCTTTCCATCCTCTTTCCATCCGCTATCCATCCGCCATCCTCTTTCCATCCGCTTTCCATCCTCTTTCCATCCGCTTTCCATCCTCTTTCATCCGCTTTCCATCCGCTTTCCATCCTCTTTCCTCCTCCTTTTCCATCCGCTTCCATCCTCTTTCCATCCTCATTTCCATCCTCTTTCCATCCTCATTCCATCCTCTTTCCATCTGCTTTCCATCCGCTTTCCATCCTCTTTCCATCCGCTTTCCATCCGCTTTCCATCCTCATTCCATCCGCTTTCCATCCTCTCCGCTTATCTATCCTCTTTCCATCCTCTTTCCATCCTCTTTCCATCCGCTTTCCATCCTCTTTCCATCCGCTATCCATCCTCTTTCCATCCTCTTTCCATCCGCTTTCCACTCTTTTCCATCCTCTTTCCATCCGCTTTCCATCCTCTTCCATCCGCTATCTATCCTTTTCCATCTCTTTCCATCCTCTTTCCATCCTCTTTCCATCCGCTTTCCATCCGCTTTCCATCCTCTTTCCATCCGCTTCCATCCTGTTTCCATCCTCTTTCCATCCTCATTCCATCTTTCCTCCTCTTTCCATCTTTTCCATTCTTTCCATCCTCCTCCTCCTCCTTCAGCTCTTTCATCCTCTCCTCCATCCTCTTTCCATCCTCTTCCATCCGCTTTCCATCCTCTTTCCATCGCTTCCATCCGCTTTCCATCCCCGCTTTCCATCCTCTTTCCATCCGCTTTCCATCGCTTTCCATCCTCTTTCCATCCTCTTTCCATCCTCTTTCCATCTCTTTCCTTTCCGCTTCGACATCCATCTCTTCCATCCTCACATCATCTGCTTTTCCCATTCCAGCTCGCATCATCCTCCATCTCGCATCTCCATCCTTTCCATCCTCTTCCATCCGCTTCCTCCATCGCTTTCCCATCCGCTTTCCATCCTCTCCTTCCATCCGCTTTCCATCCTCTTCTCATCCGCCATATCGCTCTTCCATCCGCTTTCCATCCTCTTTCCATCCGCTTTTCCACTTCTTTCCACGCTCTTTCCATCCTCTTTCCTTTCTCTTCCATGCTTTTCCTCTTCCATCACCTCTTTCCACTCCTTTCCATCCACTTTCCATCCTCTTTCATCCGCTATCTCTCCTCTCTTCATCCTCATCCATCGTCTTCCATCCTTTTCCATCCTCTTTCACCTCCATCTATTCCATCCCCTCCTCCATCCATCTCTCTCTCATCCCTCCATCTCCACTCGCATTCTCACGCATCCGCTTTCCACCGCTTTCCTCTCATCCTCGTCTCCACCTTTCATCCTCTTTCCATCCATTCCTCCTCTTTCCATCCTCTTTCATCTACTTTCCATCCGCTATTCTATCCGCTTTCCATCCGCTTTCCATCCTCATTCCATCCGCTTTCCATCCTCTTTCCATCTCATCTTTCCTCCTCATTCCATCCTCTTATCCTCATTTCCATCCCGCTTCCATCCGCTTCCATCCTCTTTCATCATCTTTCCATCCGCTTTCCATATCTCTCATCCTCTTCCATCCCTCTTATCATCTCTTTCCATCCATCTTTCCATTCCTCCGCATGCGCGCTGTCCATCCTCTTTCCATCCTCTTTCCATCCGCTTTCCATCCTCTTTCCATCCTCTTTCCATCCTCTTTCCATCCTCTTTCCATCCGCTTTCCATCCGCTTTCCATCCTCTTTCCATCCTCTTTCCATCCTCTTTCCATCCGCTTTCCATCCTCTTTCCATCCGCTATCTATCCTCTTTCCATCCTCTTTCCATCCGCTTTCCATCCTCTTTCCATCCTCTTTCCATCCGCTTTCCATCCTCTTTCCATCCGCTATCTATCCTCTTTCCATCCTCTTTCCATCCTCTTTCCATCCTCTTTCCATCCGCTTTCCATCCGCTTTCCATCCGCTTTCCATCCGCTTTCCATCCTCTTTCCATCCTCTTTCCATCCTCATTCCATCCTCTTTCCATCCTCTTTCCATCCTCTTTCCATCCGCTTTCCATCCTCTTTCCATCCTCTTTCCTTCCGCTATCCATCCTCTTTCCATCCTCTTTCCATCCGCTTTCCTTCCGCTTTCCATCCACTTTCCATCCGCTATCTATCCGCTATCCATCCTCTTTCCATCCTCTTTCCATCCGCTTTCCATCCGCTTTCCATCCTCTTTCCATCCGCTTTCCATCCTCTTTCCATCCTCTTTCCATCCTCTTTCCATCCGCTTTCCATCCGCTATCTATCCGCTATCCATCCGCTTTCCATCCTCATTCCATCCGCTTTCCATCCTCATTCCATCCGCTATCTATCCGCTGTCCATCCTCTTTCCATCCTCTTTCCATCCGCTTTCCATCCTCTTTCCATCCTCTTTCCATCCTCTTTCCATCCTCTTTCCATCCGCTTTCCATCCGCTTTCCATCCTCATTCCATCCGCTTTCCATCCTCTTTCCATCCTCTTTCCATCCTCTTTCCATCCTCTTTCCATCCTCTTTCCATCCGCTATCTATCCTCTTTCCATCCTCTTTCCATCCGCTTTCTATCCTCTTTCCATCCTCTTTCCATCCTCTTTCCATCCGCTATCTATCCTCTTTCCATCCTCTTTCCATCCGCTTTCCATCCGCTTTCCATCCTCTTTCCATCCGCTTTCCATCCTCTTTCATCCGCTTTCCATCCTTTTCTTCCTCTTTCCATCCTCTTTCCATCCTCTTTCCATCCGCTTTCCATCCTCTTTCCATCCTTTTTCCATCCTTTCCATCCACTTTCATCCGCTATCTATCCTCTTCCATCCTCTTTCCATCCGCTTTCTATCCTCTTTCCATCCTCTTTCCATCCTCTTTCCATCCGCTATCTATCCTCTTTCCATCCTCTTTCCATCCGCTTTCCATCCGCTTTCCATCCTCTTTCCATCCGCTTTCCATCCTCTTTCCATCCGCTTTCCATCCTCTTTCCATCCTCTTTCCATCCTCTTTCCATCCTCATTCCATCCTCTTTCCATCCTCTTTCCATCCGCTTTCCATCCTCATTCCATCCGCTTTCCATCCTCTTTCCTTCCGCTTTCCATCCTCATTCCATCCTCTTTCCATCCTCTTTCCATCCTCTTTCCATCCTCTTTCCATCCTCTTTCCATCCGCTTTCCTTCCTTCCTCTTTCCATCCTCTTTCCATCCTCTTTCCATCCGCTTTCCATCCGCTTTCCATCCGCTATCCATCCTCTTTCCATCCGCTTTCCATCCTCTTTCCATCCGCTATCCATCCTCTTTCCATCCGCTTTCCATCCTCTTTCCATCCTCATTCCATCCTCTTTCCATCCTCTTTCCATCCTCTTTCCATCCGCTATCCATCCTCTTTCCATCCTCTTTCCATCCGCTTTCCATCCTCTTTCCATCCGCTATCCATCCGCTTTCCTTCCGCTTTCCATCCGCTTTCCATCCGCTATCCATCCTCTTTCCATCCTCTTTCCATCCGCTTTCCATCCGCTTTCCATCCTCTTTCCATCCGCTATCTATCCGCTTTCCATCCTCTTTCCATCCGCTTTCCATCCTCTTTCCATCCTCTTTCCATCCTCTTTCCATCCGCTTTCCATCCGCTATCTATCCGCTATCCATCCGCTTTCCATCCTCATTCCATCCGCTTTCCATCCTCATTCCATCCGCTATCTATCCGCTGTCCATCCTCTTTCCATCCTCTTTCCATCCTCTTTCCATCCGCTTTCCATCCGCTTTCCATCCTCTTTCCATCCGCTATCTATCCGCTGTCCATCCTCTTTCCATCCTCTTTCCATCCGCTTTCCATCCTCTTTCCATCCTCTTTCCATCCTCTTTCCATCCGCTTTCCATCCTCATTCCATCCGCTTTCCATCCTCTTTCCATCCGCTATCCATCCTCTTTCCATCCGCTTTCCATCCTCTTTCCATCCGCTTTCCATCCTCTTTCCATCCGCTATCTATCCGCTTTCCATCCTCTTTCCATCCTCTTTCCATCCTCTTACCATCCTCTTTCCATCCGCTTTCCATCCTCATTCCATCCGCTTTCCATCCGCTTTCCATCCTCTTTCCATCCGCTATCCATCCTCTTTCCATCCGCTTTCCATCCTCTTTCCATCCGCTTTCCATCCTCTTTCCATCCGCTTTCCATCCTCTTTCCATCCTCTTTCCATCCTCTTTCCATCCGCTTTCCATCCTTTCCATCCGCTTTCCATCCTCTTTCCATCCTCTTTCCATCCTCTTTCCATCCGCTTTCCATCCGCTATCTATCCGCTATCCATCCTCTTTCCATCCTCTTTCCATCCGCTTTCCATCCTCTTTCCATCCGCTTTCCATCCTCTTTCCATCCTCTTTCCATCCTCTTTCCATCCGCTTTCCATCCTCTTTCCATCCGCTTTCCATCCTCTTTCCATCCGCTTTCCATCCTCTTTCCATCCGCTTTCCATCTCTTTCCATCCTCTTTCCATCCGCTTTCCATCCTCTTTCCATCCGCTTTCCATCCTTTTCATCCGCTTTCCATCCTCATTCCATCCTCTTTCCATCCGCTTTCCATCCTCATTCCATCCGCTTTCAGACGCTTTCCATCCTCATCCATCCGCTTTCCATCCTCTTTCCATCCGCTATCCATCTCTTTTCCATCCTCTTTCCACCCTCAATCTATCCGCTATCCATCCTCTTTCCATCCTCTTTCCATCCTCTTTCCATCCTCTTTCCATCCGCTTTCCATCCTCATTCCATCCGCTTTCCATCCGCTTTCCATCCTCTTTCCATCCGCTATCTATCCGCTTTCCATCCTCTTTCCATCCGCTTTCCATCCTCATTCCATCCTCTTTCCATCCGCTTTCCATCCTCTTTCCATCCTCTTTCCATCCTCATTCCATCCTCTTTCCATCCTCTTTCCATCCGCTTTCCATCCGCTTTCCATCCTCTTTCCATCCTCTTTCCATCCTCTTTCCATCCGCTTTCCATCCTCATTCCATCCGCTTTCATCCTCTTTCCATCCTCTTTCCATCCTCTTTCCATCCGCTTTCCATCCGCTATCTATCCGCTTCCATCCTCTTCCATCCTCTTTCCATCCGCTTTCCATCCTCTTTCCATCCTCTTTCCATCCTCTTTCCATCCGCTTTCCATCCTCTTTCCATCCGCTTTCCATCCTCTTTCCATCCGCTTTCCATCCTCTTTCCATCCGCTTTCCATCCTCTTTCCATCCGCTTTCCATCCTCTTTCCATCCTCTTTCCATCCGCTTTCCATCCTCTTTCCATCCTCTTTCCATCCGCTTTCCATCCGCTTTCCATCCTCTTTCCATCCTCTTTCCATCCGCTTTCCATCCTCTTTCCATCCGCTTTCCATCCTCTTTCCATCCGCTTTCCATCCTCATTCCATCCTCTTTCCATCGCTTTCCATCCTCATTCCATCCGCTTTCCAGACGCTTTCCATCCTCATTCCATCCGCTTTCCATCCTCTTTCCATCCGCTATCCATCCTCTTTCCATCCTCTTTCCACCCTCATTCTATCCGCTATCCATCCTCTTTCCCTCTTTCATCCGCTTTCCATCCTCTTTCCATCCTCTTTCCATCCTCTTTCCATCCTCTTTCCATCCGCTTTCCATCCTCTTTCCATCCGCTATCCATCCTCTTTCCATCCGCTTTCCATCCTCTTTCCATCCGCTATCTATCCGCTTTCCATCCTCTTTCATCCGCTTTCCATCCTCATTCCATCCTCTTTCCATCCGCTTTCCATCCTCTTTCCATCCTCTTTCCATCCTCATTCCATCCTCTTTCCATCCTCTTTCCATCCGCTTTCCATCCGCTTTCCATCCTCTTTCCATCCTCTTTCCATCCTCTTTCCATCCGCTTTCCATCCTCTTTCCATCCGCTTTCCATCCTCTTTCCATCCACTATCCATCCTCTTTCCATCCGCTTTCCATCCTCTTTCCATCCGCTTTCCATCCTCATTCCATCCTCTTTCCATCCGCTTTCCATCCTCATTCCATCCGCTTTCCAGACGCTTTCCATCCTCATTCCATCCGCTTTCCATCCTCTTTCCATCCGCTATCCATCCTCTTTCCATCCTCTTTCCATCCTCTTTCCATCCGCTTTCCATCCTCTTTCCATCCGCTTTCCATCCTCTTTCCATCCACTATCCATCCTCTTTCCATCCGCTTTCCATCCTCTTTCCATCCGCTTTCCATCCTCATTCCATCCTCTTTCCATCCGCTTTCCATCCTCATTCCATCCGCTTTCCAGACGCTTTCCATCCTCATTCCATCCGCTTTCCATCCTCTTTCCATCCGCTATCCATCCTCTTTCCATCCTCTTTCCACCCTCATTCTATCCGCTATCCATCCTCTTTCCATCCTCTTTCCATCCGCTTTCCATCCTCTTTCCATCCTCTTTCCATCCTCTTTCCATCCTCATTCCATCCGCTTTCCATCCTCTTTCCATCCGCTATCCATCCTCTTTCCATCCGCTATCTATCCGCTTTCCATCCTCTTTCCATCCGCTTTCCATCCTCTTTCCATCTTTCCATCCTCATTCCATCCGCTTTCCATCCTCTTTCATCCGCTTTCCATCCTCTTTCCATCCGCTTTCCATCCTCTTTCCATCCTCTTTCCATCCTTTTCCATCCTCTTTCCATCCGCTTTCCATCCTCATTCCATCCGCTTTCCATCCTCTTTCCATCCTCTTTCCATCCTCTTTCCATCCTCTTTCCATCCGCTTTCCATCCGCTATCTATCCGCTATCCATCCTCTTTCCATCCTCTTTCCATCCGCTTTCCATCCTCTTTCCATCCGCTTTCCATCCTCTTTCCATCCTCTTTCCATCCTCTTTCCATCCGCTTTCCATCCTCTTTCCATCCGCTTTCCATCCTCTTTCCATCCGCTTTCCATCCTCTTTCCATCCGCTTTCCATCCTCTTTCCATCCTCTTTCCATCCGCTTTCCATCCTCTTTCCATCCGCTTTCCATCCTCTTTCCATCCGCTTTCCATCCTCATTCCATCCTCTTTCCATCCGCTTTCCATCCTCATTCCATCCGCTTTCCAGACGCTTTCCATCCTCATTCCATCCGCTTTCCATCCTCTTTCCATCCGCTATCCATCCTCTTTCCATCCTCTTTCCACCCTCAATCTATCCGCTATCCATCCTCTTTCCATCCTCTTTCCATCCGCTTTCCATCCTCTTTCCATCCTCTTTCCATCCTCTTTCCATCCGCTTTCCATCCTCATTCCATCCGCTTTCCATCCTCTTTCCATCCGCTATCCATCCTCTTTCCATCCGCTTTCCATCCTCTTTCCATCCGCTATCTATCCGCTTTCCATCCTCTTTCCATCCGCTTTCCATCCTCATTCCATCCTCTTTCCATCCGCTTTCCATCCTCTTTCCATCCTCTTTCCATCCTCATTCCATCCTCTTTCCATCCTCTTTCCATCCGCTTTCCATCCGCTTTCCATCCTCTTTCCATCCTCTTTCCATCCTCTTTCCATCCGCTTTCCATCCTCATTCCATCCGCTTTCCATCCTCTTTCCATCCTCTTTCCATCCTCTTTCCATCCTCTTTCCATCCGCTTTCCATCCGCTATCTATCCTCTTTCCATCCTCTTTCCATCCGCTTTCCATCCTCTTTCCATCCGCTTTCCATCCGCTTTCCATCCGCTATCCATCCTCTTTCCATCCTCTTTCCATCCGCTTTCCATCCTCTTTCCATCCGCTTTCCATCCTCTTTCCATCCGCTTTCCATCCTCTTTCCATCCGCTTTCCATCCTCTTTCCATCCGCTTTCCATCCTCTTTCCATCCGCTTTCCATCCTCTTTCCATCCTCTTTCCATCGCTTTCCATCCTCTTTCCATCCGCTTTCCATCCTCTTTCCATCCGCTTTCCATCCTCATTCCATCCTCTTTCCATCCGCTTTCCATCCTCATTCCATCCGCTTTCCAGACGCTTTCCATCCTCATTCCATCCGCTTTCCATCCTCTTTCCATCCGCTATCCATCCTCTTTCCATCCTCTTTCCACCCTCATTCTATCCGCTATCCATCCTCTTTCCATCCTCTTTCCATCCTCTTTCCATCCTCTTTCCACCCTCATTCTATCCGCTATCCATCCTCTTTCCATCCTCTTTCCATCCTCTTTCCATCCGCTTTCCATCCTCTTTCCATCCTCTTTCCATCCTCATTCCATCCTCTTTCCATCCTCTTTCCATCCGCTTTCCATCCGCTTTCCATCCTCTTTCCATCCTCTTTCCATCCTCTTTCCATCCTCTTTCCATCCTCTTTCCATCCGCTTTCCATCCTCTTTCCATCCTCTTTCCATCCGCTATCCATCCTCTTTCCATCCGCTTTCCATCCTCTTTCCATCCGCTTTCCATCCTCATTCCATCCTCTTTCCATCCTCATTCCATCCTCTTTCCATCCTCTTTCCATCCTCTTTCCATCCGCTTTCCATCCTCTTTCCATCCTCTTTCCATCCTCATTCCATCCTCTTTCCATCCTCTTTCCATCCGCTTTCCATCCGCTTTCCATCCTCTTTCCATCCTCTTTCCATCCTCATTCCATCCTCATTCCATCCGCTTTCCATCCGCTTTCCATCCGCTATCCATCCGCTATCCATCCGCTTTCCATCCGCTTTCCATCGTCTTTCCATCCTCTTTCCATCCGCTTTCCATCCTCTTTCCATCCGCTTTCCATCCTCTTTCCATCCGCTTTCCATCCTCTTTCCATCCGCTATCCATCCGCTTTCCTTCCGCTTTCCATCCGCTTTCCATCCGCTTTTTTTTCCACACCGAACAGCACAGTATTTCACTGCCGCCAAACAGACACCGTATTTCACTGCCCTCGAACAGACACCGTATTTCACTGTCGCCTAACAGCACAGTATTTCACTGCCGCCGAACAGCACAGTATTTCACTGTCCTCGAACAGACACCGTATTTCACTGCCCTCGAACAGACACCGTATTTCACTGCCGCCGAACAGACACCGTATTTCACTGTCCTCGAACAGACACCGTATTTCACTGCCCTCGAACAGACACCGTATTTCACTGTCCTCGAACAGACACCGTATTTCACTGTCCTCGAACAGACACCGTATTTCACTGCTGCAGAACAGACACCGTATTTCACTGCTGCCGAACAGCACAGTATTTCACTGTCCTAGAACAGACATCATATTTCACTGCCCTCGACCAGATACCGTATTTCACTGCCGTCGAACAGACACCGTATTTCACTGCCGCCGAACAGACACCGTATTTCACTGCCGTCTAACAGCACAGTATTTCACTGCCGCCTAACAGCACAGTATTTCACTGCCGCCGAACAGCACAGTATTTCACTGTCCCTGAACAGACACCGTATTTCACTGTCCTCGAACAGACACCGTATTTCACTGCCGCCGAACAGCACAGTATTTCACTGCTGCCGAACTGCACAGTATTTCACTGTCCCTGAACAGACACCGTATTTCACTGCCCTCGACCAGACACCGTATTTCACTGCAGTCGAACAGACACCGTATTTCACTGCCGCCGAACAGATACCGTATTTCACTGCCGCCTAACAGCACAGTATTTCACTGCTGCCGAACAGCACAGTATTTCACTGTCCTCGAACAGACACCGTATTTCACTGCCGCCGAACAGACACTGTATTTCACTGTCCCTAAACAGACACCGTATTTCACTGCTCTCGAACAGACACCGTATTTCACTGCCGCCGAACAGACACCGTATTTCACTGCCGCCGAACAGACACTGTATTTCACTGTCCCTAAACAGACACCGTATTTCACTGCTCTCGAACAGACACCGTATTTCACTGCCGCCGAACAGACACCGTATTTCACTGCCGCCTAACAGCACCGTATTTCACTGCCGCTGAACAGACACCGTATTTCACTGCCGCTGAACAGACACCGTATTTCTCTGTCCTCGAACAGACACCGTATTTAACTGCCGCCGAACAGCACAGTATTTCACTGCCGCCGAACTGCACAGTATTTCACTGTCCCTGAACAGACACCGTATTTCACTGCCACCGAACAGCATTGTATTTCACTGTCCTCGAACAGACACCGTATTTCACTGCTGCCTAACAGCACAGTAATTTCACTGCTGCGCCGACAGCACAGTATTTCACTGTCCTCGAACAGACACCGTATTTCACTGCCGCCGAACAGACAACACGTATTTCACTGTCCCTAAACAGACACCGTATTTCACTGCCGAGCCGAACAGACACCGTATTTCACTGCCGTTGAACAGACACCGTATTTCACTGTCCTCGAACAGACACCGTATTTCACTGCCGCCAAACAGCACAGTATTTCACTGCCGCCGAACTGCACAGTATTCACTGTCCCTGAACAGACACCGTATTTCACTGCCCTCGACCAGACACCGTTTTCACTGCCGTCAAACAGACACCGTATTTCACTGCCGCCGAACAGACACCGTATTTCACTGCCGCCGAACAGCACAGTATTTCACTGCTGCCGAACAGCCCAGTATTTCACTGTCCTTGAACAGACACCGTATTTAACTGCCGCAGAACAGACACTGTATTTCACTGTCCCTAAACAGACACCGTATTTCACTGCTCTCGAACAGAACCGTATTTCACTGCCGCCGAACAGACACCGTATTTCACTGCCGCCTAACAGCCACAGTATTTCACTGCCGCCGAACAGCACTGTATTTCACTGCTGCTGAACAGAACACCGTATTTCTCTGTCCTCGAACAGACACCGTATTTCACTGCCGCCGAACAGCACAGTATTTCACTGCTGCCGAACTGCACAGTATTTCACTGTCCCTGAACAGGCACCGTATTTCACTGCCCTCGAACAGACACCATATTTTCACTGTCCTCGAACAGACACCATATTTCACTGCCGCCGAACAGCATAGTATTTCACTGTCCTCGAACAGACACCGTATTTCACTGCCACCGAACAGACACCGTATTTCACTGCTGCCGAACAGACACCGTATTTCACTCCCGGCGAACAGGACCGTATTTCACTGCCGCCGAACAGCACCGTATTTTACTGCCGCCGAACAGCACCGTATTTCACTGGCAATTCACCAGTATTTGTCAAACTTCTGCCTGCTTCTGAGTATCTGAATGTCTCTGAAATGTCACCGTACGGGTAAACTCTCTGCTCGGTGACATTTCGGGGCAGATCGGCTCTCTCTGGATAACGCTGTATGAAATAAGACGCATTATATGATTGTGTCTGCGTGTATATCTCTCCGTGTGTGCGTATATGTAGCTGTACGTGTCAGTGTACAGTTTTTATGTCTGTGTGTGTTTGTGGTTTTCGTCGCACTGGATACATTGGATACCAGGAGGAGATGTCCTGCAGAGTCGCCTCCGGCTGGGGTTGGCAGAGATCTCTGGCATCGGTTCTAGTTTTCCGTTCTTGGACAGAGTCCACACATTTCGGGAGAGTAATTGCCAGTTTGCCCAGTTTTGGCAGCGAGTTTGCTCCAAAAGAAGTGGAAGAAGCAGGGGGTTTAGGGGAGATTGAGAGGAGGCGTCACAGAGAGGCCACAGACCGAGCTGCCGAGAAACTATAAAACATACATAACACTGCTATGAGAACTAAATGTAGCACATGCGCAGCTCCTGAA